>WEKY01040608.1:646-19332 GCA_013390045.1 Picathartes gymnocephalus
TGGGTAGCATTTGTTTATGACTGTTGAGAATTTTTGGGATGAAAATAAACTCATCTTTAGCAAAATGGCATCAGATAGTCATCAGGGAAAGAAGATTTAAATAAATTTAATTATGTACTTTAGGAAATGGAAAGAGTCAAAAATGTCTTTTCTTTAAAATGTCAAAATTGAGTTTAATATTTGGAGCCAAGTTTTGCAACGAAGTCCAGGGGGCAACAAGTGAATTTCATTGTGGAGTTTCCTTGCTATTTTCCAAGGGTATTAAAATATATTCGCTTCCACTGTGGGAACAATCTGTGGCCAACTTTGGAGGTTTGGAGGTTAGTTCCAACATATTAAGCACCTCTTATGTCCTTGAGCCAGATTTGACCCTTTTTTTGAAGTGTGTCAGAGAACAGCACTTGTAATTGCAATGGGACCTCAAGAAAACAAGGTTATATGATAACATCTGGATATGCCAATGACTTTGGTGATTGAGGAGTTATAAAAAATGAAAACTATATAAAATGTGAAGTTCTATTTATTATTTCTCTTGCAGTAGCTGGTGTCTATGAAGATGTCTTTTTGATTTGGAAGGAGCTGGAGGAAGCCAGGAGTACAGTGAGACAGGTTCAGAAAATGTTATCAGAATCAGACCAGTCTGCTTCTCAAGATGGTATAATTTATGTTTCTTTCAAGACAGCTACCATTATATTAATGATCGACTTGTTTTTGTGAACAGTTTTGATTGCACATCAATTTGGAGATGATTTTCTCAGAAATGTCTATATAGCACCTGTAATTCTTATCTAAATTTAGGATTGCTTAAAACTTCCCAATACAAATTTCTCTGTTTACTCTGGCTTAAACTTGCTAAATTTTAACAGCTCAGGCTGAAACACACCATTTTTAGTTTACCAGTGACTAGGTTTAGAAGTTACCTGGATTTTAGGATATGGAAATTATTTTGGGGTTTTTTTATGATCTCTTCCTGTCTGCCTGAACCAGTAAATCTCCCGTTTTTTCTACACAGTGCTGGGGAAATACCTCATCTCTTTCCCATCACGGTCTTCTTGGGGTAGCCTCCAACCTGGTAGCTAGTTCATTCCACATAAAGGGAAGAAGCAGAGGGCTTGCATTTTTGTCAAAGGCAGAGGTCTGAAAACAATTCAGAATAAGCACTCTGACAACTCTTGTCTTAAGAAACATAGAGGAACACCTACATTTGTTCCTTAAACCAATAGTTCCCACCATTGTGTTTGGCCTAGAACATGACTCATTGGTTATTCTGTGCATATTGATTGGATTGAACCCTATTGGAGACAGAAGCATAGCTAGTGTCTGAAGTTCTGTTCTCGAAGGCTTTAACAAGAGAGACTGAGAAGCTACTCAGTTCTGCAAAGATGGAGATGCTCTGGGCATGCTCTGAAGCAGAATGGTCCCACTGACAAGACTTAAATACTAAATGCTTAGGAATCTGTAGAGTCTAGGCAGCTTCAGCACTGGACTGCAATTGAGGGGATGGGTTTTCAGGATCGCAGCCAAGATTGTCAGTGCTTATTTTCTTTGTTAGTCCTGATTTTAAAATACTTACAGTAGTATTTTTTGTGTAAATTGATACAAGATTCAGGTTGAATTAGCACGAGTCATGGGGTGATTTTGTGTAGCTCCAGTACTGTTTTTGCAGTTGCTTTCACTTTGTCTAGATGGAGGTTGGGGCCAGGTGGCCTTTTCTGGATCATCTGCTGAGGAATGCTTTGTACAGCCAGTTGGTCAGTAACTTGAACTGTGTTGAGATGTGTGACTGGGGTGGTGATGATGAAGATTTGAAGCTGGGAACCCTCTCTGGCTGCACTGGGTTTGAATTTCTGTCCATAACATAATTCTAATTAAATCTAGGGTTTTTTTCATCTGTGAAGGCATGATATAGTTTGTTATACTGATAAGAGCCTCTTCTGAATTAGCAGGACTTCCCATATGAAGTTAAACATCTCTTCCGTAATGCATATGAACAAAGGTACCACACTAAAACTGCAAGGACAGCCCTAATATCAATGTTTATGTGTTCCTGACTACACAGCTTTAATGTTCTTTTAGAATTTGCCTTGATACCTAATGACTTCATAAATAAGTTAAAAGGGATGAAATTACAGTGTGATTTATTTTTTCAGTTCTTCAGCATTATTTGGCTATTGCCTATTGATCCAAATAACTGTAGTCTTTCAGTTTGCATGCATTTCTTCCCAATTCTGCCTTCCTGATCTATTTAAAATGCTTTGCAGCAAAATGTCTCTATGTAAAGAATGTGGAAGAAAGAGAAAAACAGTTTTCTTTTCAAAACTGTGTGAGCACATTTGTGACACTGTTCTAAGGACCACAAGCAATCATAAAGCAAAGGTTTCCACATGAACAGATTCTGATCATGCACCTGCCGTGATGTTGGCTGATCTCTGTGTGTGTAAGGGCAGTAGATGCCTTCATAGGTTTATTTACAGGCTCATGATCTCACTGGTGTGGTCATTGTAGCTACATCTAAACTGAGTAGACATTTATACCACCTTGGTCCACCAAAATTAAAGTGTGACAAAATAAATTCACCCTGCTATGAGACCCACTGCGTGGTCATTTGGTTTAGGTGTGGTTTATTGGGATAGTGATGAGTCAGTGGAGAGTCCTGTATCGTGTTATTTTATCTGTATTATCTGTATACCATACTGGTGTCCAGAGATGTGCAGTGCCCTACCTTAAGATAGTCCTTAGAAAATTTATAAGATGATATGACATTGTTTAAAAAGCCATCTCTAAAAAGATTAATGTTAACCAATGGTCTTGACTGTATTTTCAATTATATCTCTGTTTAATTTTCTCAAATGATTCTTCTTGAAGTTAGACATCTTATTCAGGAATACTTTCTGGCATTTTGTAATTCAGCTACTAAGAAAATTCCTCTTATATGTTGATCTTCTCACTATTTATTGTCTTTGCTCCCTGTGTTCTGGTGGGTTTTTTTCCAGTTACAAAGGAATTTGTTGCAATGAATTGCTGATAAGAAAAAATCCCACAGCCAAAGTAGAGACTATTAAAAATCACTCAGAAATATCTGTTCACTCCAATGCTGTCAGAGCAAGCAGAACGAGTTTGAAAATTTTGATTCCAGTATCAGAGTCTGTTTTTAAAAATAGCTTATTCAAAATGAACCATGCTATACAGGAGATTTTGTTTATTTTATTTTCTTTACTAGCAAACAAAGCTGATCATCCATTACCAAAACATATAACTGACAAATATTTGACTTCTGAGAAGTGGTTGCAGAAGTATGGCTTGAAAGCTCAGAAGCTCACACTGTATGATGCGCTTGCTGATTGTGTTTTTCGCCATGTAGATGGGCTTGTTGACATAAAAACTAAACCAGAGGATGAATGTTCACATACTGTGAGTATTGTTAATTTTCCCTCACATCCTGTGAGTTGTTTTTTCTTTTAAAGCTTGAAAACTTGGTTGATGGATAATTTCATTATATAGTGTATAGCCTTATTCTTTTGTAGTTTTTGTTAAAATCAGATTATTAATTATTGAAACATAGAATAAGAATGTCTCAACGAGCTTTTTGAGAATGACTACTTTAAGGACTCCTTGCTGGTTCACATAAAATCTAAAAGGAATACTCAGGACTGGCTTGAGCAATGCCTTGGTTTTCTTTGTATTTCTGTGAGGTGGGGCAAAGATTGCTTGTCATGTTTAGAGGATGTGTTAGTCTCAGCTGCTGCAGTGTCTTGCAGGTCCTTGAGAAATTGTCTTTTATTTGTTCTTCTCAAGCTTTGCCATTGCACCGTTTGGTAAGCTTCTGTTTTTTGCTAGCTGCAAGAATAAAACCAGTTTCTATTGAATCTTGCTAGGAGCAAATTCTGTGACCACCACATCTCATGTTTACTTCTACTCTTGTTCCTGTGCAACAAGCATGCACCTTTGAAGTTTGTTCCCCAAATATAAAAGGCACTGCAAAATAATATGTTTTGGAACATGAAATGTTTTTCTTTGTTGTAGGAGACAAAGAGGAAGGTAATTCATGCAAGGTACTGTGACAAGTTTGTACATACCCACTGGAAAGATGGATCTGTCGTTCATGTTTATGTTACTACAGAAAAGTATAAGCAGTACAAAGAGAAAATGAAGACAGCTCTCAGACAAGTGGAAGGAAGGTTTGTGTTCTGTCACATAAAATCAGTTTGATCACTCTACATGAGCATTGAAAAGTTTGACATTTACTGTCATAATAAGTTGAAGTTGTTGGTAAACTGACAGCAGCAGTACTATATTTAAAATCAGAATCTTGTATGTAGGATTTCTTAGTAGCCATGTAAGAAAACTGATTAAGATTTTGAACTTTTGTTCTTCTTCTGAGACACAGGTGTGAAAGTCAGTTTGCACATTTTTTAATTACTGCTAGAAGTGCCAAAAAGTATTGGGACTAGAAGGTGACAGACAACTTAATCAATCATCAATAAAACTTAGTAAACATTCATCCTGTGTGCCTAGGGTCCCTTGTGACACCAAGAAGCACAGCTTGGCTTGTGCCCATACTGATAGTGGTTATCTGCCCTTTTTGCAATTTTGTGTTGACGACAAGTTTGAACAGTCTAGATCAGAGTTAGGGCAATGAGCTGTTAAGTGGTGCACACGATCAGAAGTTCACTGCTCAAACTAGCTGCCTAATTTACATTTCTGCAGCCATATAGATACTTAGGTTTTGTATGACATCTACAAAATAATAGACAGCCTAACCTATTGTAGAACAGAAAAAGTAAATGTTGCCCTCTGTTTTGAATATTAGGATAACGAGATGTCTCGCTGAAAAAAGCAGGTTGTGAATTTTCATTTTATTGGTGAATTTTTCATGTTATTGCTCCTTCCCTACCAAAAATATAGCAGCCTGATAATATTTAGGTCAAGCAGAGTTTTGTTATTCCTTCTAGTTTATCTTCATCTTACTGTATTTAGGATAACATTTACATACTGTCGAAGGACAATTTGAGATAAGCAGTTTTGGTGAGTATATATTTTTGAAATCCAAGTCAAGATTAAGGGCTTGCTGTTTTGAATGTTTCCTCTATGTGTTAAAATGTATTGGGAGACCTCATCAAACACTTTGGGTGAAATAACTAATGACAAAATAGCTATCAATAGCTAATGTAACAGGATCCTTACATTTCCATGACATCATTTTTTTTTTTAAATCTTTTGTGGAGATGAATATTTTTCCCAGGGCCATTATGTTCCGTGTGTTCAATGTCTCTGTTTCAGAGTAGATGAGTATTTTATGACTCTCAAGGGAAATCAGATTCGGACTTGCTGCAGCCATTACTGAGAAAATGTTCCTGAGCAGAGCAGTATGTGTGCATGTATTTAACTGGCAGGCACACTCCAGTCCTGTTTAAAATGTAAATCTAACTCTGTATTTAAGGCTCAAGGTCCACAAACCGTTGAAGCATCTGTGTCATATTAAGGCTCTTCGAAGTCCTTAAGTTCCTTGGAGAATAAGTTCTCAAGTGGTTTCCTGAGAAGGGAGGCATAGTAGTATAGGCTTAAATGATTTACTGAGATGAGTCGGGAGAACAGATACAGGGACCACAGTTATAGTTGCTTCCACGTTGGATTTCCCAGCCCAAACTACCTGATAACTGACTTTATAAAGGTGCTTTATTGTTTTGTCTTTTTTTTGTCTGTCTCCAGATTTCTATTGAAATGAAAAAATAAAAATGTCTTGTGATGTTATGTAGTGACAGGGGCTGATTCATCAAGGCCTTCTGACAGTGACTACTAACAGGTGCTTAGGGAAAGTGAATAAGAAGTACAGCAGTGACAAAAAGATCCTACCTCTCAGATTCTGATACACAGAGCTCCTAAGATGTTACAGAACAGGTTTTGAAATTTTTTTCCTTCCCCAGGATTAAGTGGCTTCAACAAGGAAGCAGAGGGCTTTTTGGGAATGTGTTTGAAGATCATGTCTGTATTCTTATTGATACATCCCAGTCGATGAGCAACAAGCTGCCACTAGTGAAGGAAAAAATATTTCAGCTAATGCAGGTATGATAAAGTGATGACTCTGAAGGCTTAGGAGCATTTTAGAGTAAACTGATCTTTTCTGGACAGTTGTTACTTTACTTTTTGTTTATTTTTAAAAATGTTTTGAAAACCAGCAGCTTTATAAAAATACTTAGATTTTTCTTTGTGTGCTCATTTTTTAGTTAAGAATTTATATTTTCCCCTCATTTATACAACTATTTGGAAAAAGCTAGAGAAAATAGTAAAATTTGAAAAGTCTTAAGTAGTTTTTTCCCCTAAGCCACCCCCTTCTAAAAAACAGAAAAGCAACAACAAAAAAAAAAAAAACCCAAACCAAAAACAACCTGTGCAATGAAACACCTTTAGGCATTTTCATTTTTACTTTTAAGTAGTGTCATCCAATTCCATTGGCTTGTTGTGATTTGTAATGTGTATTCTAGATTCACTTTCATACTTCTTCAGTAGAGGTTGTAGAACGTTTTCAACTTCCTTGCATCTTTCAGTGACTCAGAACTTTGCAAAGGGATTGGCAAAGTGCAGGAGTACCTCAAAAGCTGTGAGTACTGGGAGACACACCTAAGACAGGATTTGTCTTGCCTAGTTTTAGACGTCTACAATGATGTCACCTGAGCTTATATTAATATTTCAGAGACATGATTAATCTTAAACTTCTTTAGCCATAAGAGAAGTAACTGAGATAAAAGTTCAGTCTGGCATTGATGGCAATCATTGGTAGGACTGAAAAAATTAAAACTATGACAGAGAGGTTTTTTAGCTGAGTGCTCAAGTCATAGGACATTTTATCTTGGGGTCCTCTAAGAAGATCTAGCACTAGAAGGTTTCACAGGCATCTGCACAAAAATTGTGATGAAAGGGTGGCAAAGACTTCAGGCTCTGAAAGTTTGTACTTGCTTGCACAAATCTTCCCTGACTTACAACTTCTGTCCAAAAGCAACTTCAGCATATTCTTGATTTTCTGCTGCTGTCCTAGTTCCCCTTGTCAGTGCTCTTTATATGATTCTTGTTCTCCTCCTCTAAATGATATCTTCCTTTCTTTCTGATTTCAGTTTCTTCTAATAAGCGGTGACAATCTCTTTCTTACACCACTGATCATATCCAGTTTCATCTTTCTCTTTCACACCCTCCTACACATTTGCTGTTTTGAGTATATGGAGACTTGCTTTAGGAATTTCAAGCAATCTTAATACTTGCAAGCAATAATTGTCTCTGGTTTTGTATGTCTCTCTGTACACCTCTCTTACACATAACTTTTATTATATATGTTATAATAATTTCTTGTAATCATATAATTAACTGTATAATAATTAAAACAAGTGCTATTACTCAGTATTTTAGGATACAAGTATTCTTTCTCTTAGTAGTAGGTAAAATTCAGGTGCTGTCTCTTGCAGGAACAACTGAGACACAAGAAGAGATTTAACTTCGTGAAATTTAGTGCCCAAGCAGTGGCATGGCAAGAGAAACTTGCTGAAGTTAATGAGGAAAATTTCCAAGATGCTTGGCTTTGGATAAAAGGGCTTGAGGTAATATGGCAGCTAATTATCACAAAAAATGTTTGTTCGAAGTTGTGTATGTTTCTCCACTTTGTATGACTGGGGTGATTTTGCATAAACTAAGTATTTGACTTGAGTAAGCTGAAAATTTAGATGATGGATAAAATCAAGTAGATCTGAATACAGTGTGTCTGTCAGGTATAATAGTCCTTTAACAATGGACCTCTTTATAAGATCATATTAATTCAACTTGTAGCTTGCTATGTTTAGTAGCCACAATGCGAGCATTGGCCAATTTGAATTCCATAGGAGCTGTCTCATTGCTCAGACCCTGTGTCTAAATTTGTCATTCTTGCTGCAGGGCTGCTGCATGGATGAGAGGTGTTGCTGGCAAACTTACAGCTCAGAAGTGGTACAGGAAACCAAAGCCAGCAAACTGGAGAAACATTTCTAGTCCCTTTAGATGGATAGACAGCTAACTTTAGGTGCCATAGAAACATGAGAACAAACATACTCAGACCAAACATCTGTCTATCTATCCAATGTTCTTTCTCTGACAGTGGCCAAAATCTGAGGTTTTTTCCCTGAAACAGAACAGAACTGCTTATAGTCAGCCACAGTCATCCACCAGATTGTAACTATCAGCAGCTTTAGGACCACTTAACATGTAAAATATGGACAGCAGTGTTATGAACACAGGACTGAAAATCAGTCATGCAAAGGTATAGATACATCCCACATTATGTTTTCTAGCACAAAACTCCATGTTCACGTAATAAAACTCCTCAGCATTATGATAACTCTTCCTCAGACTTCATATGAAATTCCTGGGGATGAGGCAACTGGGGAATCTACATAATACCTCTGAGACTACAAAGCAAGATCAATAGCTTGGTATTCTCAGAAAATACTAACAGACCAACGAACAGAGAAAAGGAAGTATTAGTGTGGACTCCCTGAGTAGCTGAACACTGTAACTGAGCTTATTTAGCCTTCTTTGCTGCCCTCCTTGTGGCTTGAAAACTTGGCTCTGTTTACGTCATGTATGTTGTACAGCATCATCCAAGTTCAATAATACTTTGAACTACCATGTTTTGATACCATCTTGTATATGTATTAGTGAATGGCCTTTTCCATCATTATTCATAGAAGTGTGAATTTTAGATTGTAAATTTCATTCTAAATTCAGATTAGATATCTGAAATAGAATAGGAAATGGCACAAGAACAGTCTACTTTCTTTGAGGGATGACATCTGCTGCTGACCTTTTAGCCTCCTTTAAGCATTGCAGGGTTAGTCTGAGATCAAAAAGCTGTCTTTACAGTGAAGCTGAAATGAACAGAGGGTTGCTCTGGAATATTAATCAGAGTAGATCCTTTGGTCCCAAGATTATGAATAAGGAAGCTGAGCTATAAACAGTAACTAACTGCTCCGTAAAAATCCTTTAGATGTGATAACATTTAACATTTTAGTGATAGTAATGTCATGTAGTTGAAATATGTCATCGTTGTTGAAACACTGATAAAACTGGTGTTCATTTGTAACAGTAGCAATTGAGAAACCTAAAATGAACAGCTTTTACCATAAGGTACATGGTTATTTTCTGCACATCATCAGCATCCACCCTCTGTTCCCATGATGTGAAGAGAGGTGAAAGAAGCTATTTTGTTTCAAATCCGTTCAAAACTATTATTGAAAAGAGCCAGGATGGCCAATTTACACATGATAATGAGTAATGTGTCTAAAACTTCATAATTACTAAAACATCAGGAGTATTAGATAAATTTAAAAGCTCAGGCTGGTTATCTCTTCTGAGTAGTTACTGGTAAGGATTGCTTGTAGTTATCAGATAAGATTATTAGGTAGATGAGCTATGACTTTGCCTGGTCCATACACTCTTATGTAGCCATACAGAATAAATCTCAGAATGTGCCTTCTGTGCCATTTCACCTGATTTCCTTTGCCCTTTCGAGTAGAACTGATTGCTGGTGGGAAGGACTGGAAGAAGTTTTAACACAATTAATAGGACTGAAGAAATAATGATATCTTTTAGCATATTTTCACATGTATGGGTCAGTGTTAGATATTTACATTTATCTTCTGTAGTGCATTATATATGTGGATCCTGAGTCTCTTCTTGCACCACTACAATCCTCACTGCCCTCCAGAGCAGTACTCAGGTGTTATGCAAGCATAAAACAGACTCTAATCTTTTTAGACGTTTTTCTTTGGTTCCGTTAAAAGACTGAGACCTGATGAAATAGTTTTCCATTTTACCTGTAGGTTTTGTACACAATGTTTGAAAGGTGGACATTTGAAGACAAAAAATGTAGGTTTTAGGTGCATTTCAGCGAGTTAGTATAAAAAGAAGAAAGATGGATCACTATTACTATGACACAGGAAAAGTGCTAGTATTACTCTAATGGAAAATGGAAATTTTTAGTGAGCACAGCGCATGAGCTGGGCATGTTTTGTTGCTATAGCTAACTTTTTTTGAGCTAAAATATAAATTAGGTTTACATTAAATATATGTGCCAAGGGGATAGATGGAAGAGAGTCTGGAAAAATATGTTTGGAAAACCAAGAACTTCTTTACCAGCTTTTGAGAAATAAACTTGTGCAACTCTTTTGTGCAAGTTTTGAACTGTTTGGTTAAGTAAAATATGTGTTTCAAGAGAGTGTGATGAGTTGGCAAGCAGGAGCATCAGTGGGAAAAATGAAAAGAATGTATCTTTTTTCTTACATCTTCCTATCTGTTTATAGTCTTTTAGTGATTGCTTTTGCTTGTACAGCTCAGATTGCTGCTGCCAGCATTTTGCTTATGTGTGTTTTCATAAGCACTGAATACCAGTCTGGTACCAATTTATGTTACTTTGACACTTGCTTAGGTTTTGTAGCTACATGACATAAATGTTTTCACCATTTTATTAGTTATTTTAGTTCTGTATTATCCCTTGAATCAGTACCCTGTCATTATGAATTTAAGAACAGAGGCAAAGAACTGTTATTTATAGCTGTTTTCTTTGTCTTTTTCTCTTTGGTTTCTTAGGTTGGAAGTTCCACAAATACACTCAAAGCTCTCCAGATTGCTCTTGCTGATACTGACACTCAGGCTATTTATCTCTTGACTGATGGGAGACCTGACCAGGTGTTTCTAAAATGGGAAAACAGAAAATGCAGAAAAGTGGTGTCAGAAGTTGGAATTATGCAATGAATGTCATGCCTGCAGTGCTGATTGAAACAGCGATTCATATAGAGTGGTTGCTTTTAACTGATCTATATCCGTCTCTGAGCAACTGAACGACTGATTAAATTCTTACAAATTCTCCATGTTTTGATAAATATGTTTCTAGATGCCACATTTTTAACATAAGTTTTTTTTGATTTTCAGCCCCCCCAGATAATTTTTGCTGAAGTCCAGCTTCACTGTAAAATTCCTATCCATACTGTATCCTTCAACTGTGATGATATAGAAGCCAATAAATTTTTGTATGAACTA
Organism: Picathartes gymnocephalus; assembly: GCA_013390045.1. Classification (NCBI taxonomy): domain Eukaryota; kingdom Metazoa; phylum Chordata; class Aves; order Passeriformes; family Picathartidae; genus Picathartes; species Picathartes gymnocephalus. The sequence goes on from WEKY01040608.1 coordinate 11,702, forward strand.
TCTACTAAAACAGAGGGACGGTTTCATTATTACAACATTTATTTGAGTGATCCTGATACTACAGAGTTTATTGTTGTGAGTATCTGAAAATAAACATATTTGCTGATTCATACTAGTTTGAATAACCACAACTTGCATTATTGTGATTTCATATTACAGTAGATTACTAAAAAGAGAGAGGGTTAATCCTAGTCAGATTTGGTGTGATATGAAAGCAATAATATGATTTTTTCTGCTTGTGTAATTTTTCTAGACCGCAACAAAAAAGGCCAAATATAATGCAAAGTACATTTGTAGTGCTGTTGTTGCAAACACATTCTCCCTCCCCTGATGCCCCCCACTTGAAAACTAAAACCTAAAAGTACATGTAGACAAATCAGCACTGGAAGAAAAGCGTGATTTCTGCTGTTTCAGCAATAAGTTGCTGTTTAAAATGAAAATATGGTTTGTATCCTGTTAATAAATAAGAGAATGCAGAGCTGAATTTGAATGATAATGATTCTATGGATTTTGTTACAAGTTTGCTCTACAGTAGCTGCTGGGGAGAGATCTATAAGGAGTGAAATGACTAGCATAGCAGTCATCTATCAAGTGTGACTAAGCAGCTCAACAATCCCCAATAGGAAATTTCTGAATAAACTAACAGAAATACCTATTTGAAATGTATTCTTGCTTTTAATTAAAATTAACACTCAGTGAATTGATAGCATAGATTTCAGAAATGGTGGTAGTGGAACCATGAGAATAAGCAGGAATCAGACAGTACTGGGAAATTCTAACTTTGCAGACAAGAATTCGAAGAAAAGTGTGCAAATAATTCAGCTCTTGAAAAATATCATTGTACTGGGCAATTTCAGTGATTCTGCTGAGGTGGACTGTGTGACACTGCTTATGTTGGAAAAATGAGGTCCAGAGTCTGTGTTGTACATCTCCAGATTTGGAGATGGGAGCCTGTGGCCCCATGGGAGCTGTACGGGGATCATCGTTGGAATTTCCTTCCTATTTCCTCCTCTAGTCCAAATGATTCCTAGTCAGTTCCACTGTTCACTTGAAGAGTATGTTTTTTGCTTCCCTGGGCGAGTATGTGATACAGCTGAGATCTGTAATGTAATATTGTAATGTACATATCTTGTGTTGTATTTTATTTATTTGCTTACTTACTTTCTTGCTTATTTGAAATGAGTGGAGTTAGTGACATCATTACCTTATTCAGAAATACAGCTGTTCATATCTCAAGGGGTAACTGGCTGGTTAGGGAATGCTTGCCATTTTCCTAGAAAGGAAGAATAATTTGAAAGACTATAATGCCAAGCACAAGAGCCTACCTGAAAAAGTATACAAAATTTGGAAGCTGTCCTGAGTCATTATGCAGAATTATTATCAGAATTTGTATCATTTCAGTTCAGAAAGGAAACATATTTTGGAGTAATTGTACTAAAACATTTTATTTTCTTTTTGTTAGGATAAAGACATACATCTTTTGAAAAGAGAAATTGATCAAGGAGAGAAAGATCTAGAAAAAGTGAAGACCTTTCATGAGAAAAGTCTTATGATGAATTCTTATAGTGAAGAAAATTATCCAGAGAATAAGTATGTCCTCATTCTGTTATTATGTTAACAATCAGTAGGAACTGTCTGTTACATTTCTCCTTTTTCATTGTCTTGCACTTTTAACCTCTGACATTCTCTTTTCAAAAGAAGGGTTGTTGCTTTCTTACTCCAGGAGTTTTTTTAACAGCCAAGGTAATGGAAAAGAAATATCTGGAAAAATTTAAAAATACTGTGATGCCTGAAACAAAATTATCTCAAATACACCAATAGTGTCAACATATTACTAATAATTAAAGCAAAGAGGGGAGATTATTTTTTTGTCTCCAACACATGGTAAAGTTGTTCCCTCTGACCTAGAGAATTCATGAAAAATTATTGTCATCTACGTAGAGCTGGCTTGATACTTCATGACTAAATGGCCCCTCGTTGGGATATGCCGATTGAAACATAAATTATGTACAAATATATTTGTGTATTTATTTGTGCAGTGATAGTAAAAAACATCAAAAATTGCAATAAAGTAAATCAGATTTTTAAGACAGAAGTCTATTTAAAAGAGTAAAACAAAGGTATGAAAATAAAGTAAAAACTATTAAAAATGGACAGTGATGTGTTGTGATTTCATGTGTGAAAGAGCAGGTAGGATGTCCAGTATGAAAAGTGTTTATTTCAGAATTTGCATATTTTATTTTTTATTAATGCTGGGACATAGATATATATGTGTGTTTGTGTATATGCGCATCTATATATATGTGACAGATATTTTCATTGAGGATGGTAGTTACTTAGGCCTGGGATTCAAAGTAGCTATTTCAGAACATTCCGTCCTTATTAAAAATATGTGAGGGCGTTACCTTAAAAGTAATGAACATCTTTTAAATAAACTAAGAAATTACATTTAAACAATTAAAAAACCTAAGAATATTTTAATCCCCTTTGAACTCTGCTTTGAAATATATATTAGTATAACAGAGAAAATACATTGTGCTTTTTGAAGCATTTGAAATCAGTGTTTAAATTGCCAGAAAACCTCAGCTTAGTGGTTTTTAAACCAGTGTTATATTTGCAGTAATTTCTTTTTGTCACTTACAAGCAGTAATCACAAGCAGACACACACTATGTCCCTGTATCTAAACACATTGAAGAGCTGAGTACTTCTCTTAGCAGCAGGCCATGCTGTGCTTCAGAAGAACCATCAGTGCCATCACATGAGCAAACCTGGCAAAGCACTGCTGACAGTCCAGCCCGAAGAAAGAAAGCATTATATGCAGGTAAGACTCAAATGAGCTGTAGTTGTTAGCAGAATCATTCACTAACTTGAAAAGATTCTGTTGCAAATAGCAAAAATCATCCCTCGTTTTGGGAACAATTTAAGTATTTGCTGACTTAAGGAATTATCATTTTGAAAATCTTAACTTTTCTTCATCTCTACTTTTCAGCCATCCTACTCATTTGGCCCAAACAGCAAGACAAATGTCTGCTCATTTGTGCTTTGTCATATGCCCTGCCATGAAAAAGTAGCTGTTTTAGCAGAATGTTTTTAAAGCTCTGTAAACACTTTCTTAATAGTAGTTATTAAACCTTAATCTCTTTTTGTTTTAAGTAAGTACATAAATGGTAAGAATGAAGAGGTGATCTATATTTCACCAATTATAGCATTACTTACATTAATGTTTCCCATTACTACACCCATAATACTACATTTCTCCTGGAAGTGTCCTTTGTATGAAGTCTGAAACCAAATTTACCCAGCTGAAGTAAAATAAACCCTCATCCTTGGGGAAAGTACAAAGTACAACTTAGTGTTGAAGTAGTTTTGTGTTTGAGGTCTTGTGTATGCAGTCCCTTAAAAAACTGAACACCAAAGAGGAACTCAAAAATCCCAGGCATGTATTTGAGAAGTAAGTTAGCCCTTCCTTTCTTTCCCTTTCGACAACTACAGATCAAACAAAGACGAGTCTGCTGCGAATCCTGAGCCATGATGTGAAATCTAGGGAAGAAAGCCCAGAGGAAGGAGGGTCTCCAGAGGACAAAAGTTTTTCTGTCAAGAAAGGTGTGAAATGTACAACCATTTTCAAAGGCAAGTTGTCAGAACGAGAAGCTCCAACTGGGGCAGGCGACATTTCTCCTGTTACATTTGTAACTAATGGTGCCTCCTTTGACGAAAACTGTGCAAATCTGCTCTACAAAAGACTGAAGCTCAACAGAGATGCAGAGCTGGACATGAAGTTGGGTATTGTGACAATGCCCTTACAGCTGTGGCCAGACTCCTGCCAGTTCCCAAACTAGCAGTTTACAACTGAGTTTTCAATGGGGCTTAGAAATATATCCAGATATTATTAATTTCTTTCAGAAATTAGTCCAACTCTGAACTTTATGATACATCTTCTAAGTCATTCTAAAATCTTAACTATGACACTTAAAGATGTTTGATTTTTTTACATTTCAACATCTTATGTTTAGTTTTTTATGTATCATTTATACAGATTTTCATAGTGGTGTACCTTAAATTAGCTACTCCTGGTCATCTCATTAGTGGTAGTACTTGGTATCACATCTTGACTTGTGAAATAAGCTGGTTTATCTGGTTTTGGTCAAAAATAAATAAACTGAAACAAATTGCAGTTTAAAAAAATTAATTGCCCACCTATTTTATAAATTTCCTTGCTGGTTAATTAAGGCTCATGAGGCATATGGTAACACTGTTACTATTGATCAAGAACCAAGAAAGCAAGGAAAACTAATTCTCATTCATTAATTTAGCAAGTGAAATGTTGTATAGTCTTTGTGCGTCATGCTGCTTCTGACTGAAATAAAAAAAATGGTGCTATTATATGGCAACTTATTTATGCATACTTTTGTGTGCACAAAACCTCTGAGATAATGAAATGCAAATGTTTTCTCTTAGATCTGGAAATCCAGAATGTGAAAAGGGCATCTAAAAGGTATGTGTGTGCATATATAAATGTATAACTAAACTCACAGTTTGTATTTTTCTTCAGTCATTGCAAACCTTTCAAATGTATTTCTACATTGTGCTACATCTCACAGTCTCTCTTCTCTAGCTCTCTAGATATCTCTTCAGCTCTTTGGTTAAAGACCCATGGCTTAGCTGCTAAGCGACTCACCATCATGGATGCCTTAGCTCCTATTGCTGTCCCTCACAGCACAAAATACATCCCAGTTCTGGACAAGCATGTAGTTTCTAAAGTATTTGATAAGGTAAAATGCTTATGCTGTTTGAAAGCTAGAACAAAACTTGATAGTGTTTTCAAAAGCATTTTTAAATTAATTTCTATGAATGTCATAATAGCATTCTGTGGTATTGTATATTGTTGATGTCCACTAAATGTATAATGCATATCTGAATGTTCATTCATGCATCAGTAAGAAGATAAAACTGATATTTAATAGCAGTATTTCTTGCATACTTTACGCTTAAGTCCTTTCACGGTTACCATCTGATGGCAGTGTGCAGCCATTGCGTGTTTAGCAATTTCTTGAGCACCGCAGCCTCCACTGATATTTCTTAATTCACTGGAGGATGTATTTTATTCCATAAAGTCATCTGAAAAAGGGTGCCTGGTGCACAGTTTGTGGCTTTGTGCATGCTCAACTTTTACATGTGACTGCTAAAACTTTTTGAAAAGTACTGTAATTCAGTAATTAAGTTTTGATAGGTGTAGACAGTTGTAAGATTATGCAAAATTTATGGTGAATTGTGCATCATAAAGTCTAATTGCCATTCCACTTAAAGGAAATCTATTTCATGGCAAGTTGCTCTAATTTTTCTTGTGTGATGCATCCTACAAAAGTCCTATGAATATGCTGCAGCTATTTCAAATAATAAAAACTGTTTCTTTAAACAATATTAAAAAAAAGCTAAATGAATTTTTTTTAAATAATAAAGAAAGAACAAGGGATTTGTAATAGAATGTGGTATAAAACTAAATAAAAGATTTATAGCAAATGTACACAATTTTACATTTTAAAGTATTCATGCTTCTTTTTTAAATTTAGGAATGGGAATTTTTGCTAAAGCATGCAGAATGTAGAAGAAAAACCAGTTCCTCTCTTTAGTAAAACCAGTTCCTCTCTTTTGGTAAAACCAAGTCAAAACCAAGATCTGTAAGGATGTTTTAAAGTGTGATTTTTTAAAAATAGAATTAGAAGATGTCTTTTTATATGAGAACATTTTAAAAGGTACATTTTAACATTTCAGATGGAAAATAACCATTTTTCAAAAAAATCCGGACATCCAGTAATTACAAAATTGCAAAAGAATCTACTGTAAATGTCAAACAAAAATTGTGAATTTCACAAAACTCTTACATCTCATTTGTGAGTAGTCATTTCTTTTTCCATCTTCTTCTGATTATACCTAAGAGGTCCTCTTTCTTCCATGTTTCCCAATGAACAGCCCTTTGAGTCCTTTACAGACAACCCTTGCAAAAAACAAAGCAGTCTGTACAACAGACTGTCTGTCTTTGAAAATAGTCTAAACTATGATTCAGCAAGTACTGTGTACACGTAATTTTTAATGGCAATTCGTAGGAACTCCTGGTAGTCTAGTTCAGGACTGAATTAAGTTCGGTGTTATTTGAATGAACAGGTGCTGTACAGAATCCAAATGGTGATCCATGGGTTTTCTTTAGATTTAGGGATGTAAAGTCAAAATAATAATTTTTGTAATTTCTTCATACCTACTAATCTCCATTAATTGTAATAAGCCACTCAGTTTCTCAGGCAGTGGAGAATTATTGTTCTATGTGTAGAGGAATGGATTTTTTTGCATCTGAAGCTGAGTGTAGAAAAGAAAAAGAAAGTTGAGGGTTGCACACAGAGTGAAAGCAGTAGAATTTCTGAGCTACAGAACCCACTTTACCTCAAGCTTCACACCATCATATCAAGAAAATATGATGAGACTAGACAGTGAGCTTGAATAGGAGACTTTAAGGATCTTGATTATCCCAGTACTTCAGAAGATTTCATTGAAGATAGTAAATGTACAGATAATTTTTGCATGCTTCCTTCTGAGATCTTAGTTTTCTTGGTGTGGAATGCAGACATCCTTGCTTACTTTTGAGGGAATAGTATAATTTTTATTTTTGGCCTTTACCAGCAGTGATGATGGAATAACTATGAACTGTTTTCTTACCTTGGAGATGCAGCACAAAAAAGGTTTCCATGACAACTGTTCATTAACAAAAGGCTGACCTGTTGTTTTCAATTCTGTGCAATCTGTCAGTTTCACCTGACTTATTTCAAAGAGATTAATTTATTAAACTACCCATCCAGATTAATATTGAGAAAAAAAAAAATGGCTTGAGAGCTTGTCTGAATTTTGCCATGTTAATTCTGGGGGAAACCTTACCTGTAGAATCATGTAAGTATATGTTGCAGGTTGTGGCATCTGAGTACAGGTTTGCAAGTCATGAAGTTTCGACTCAATGCTTTGCTCAAAAGAATCAGATTCAGCCAACAAAAACATTTTTCTTTGGTCTAAAATAAGAAAAATTTTATATGGTTATTGTGCTTTGGTTTTCTCTTTAAGATTTTGAAATTTGGGGTTTGACATAAAAGCCATTTTGAAAAAAGTGAATTTTTTAGTGTGAAAGTTAAAGTATTTAATGTCGAAAATGTTGCGGGTTGAGTTCGCAAACTGGGCAGAAACACTATTTCATGTAGTAGTTTGGTGCAGGGGTTCAAGTACTTTGGCCTACTACCAATGTACTTACTCATTTCTGTGATGAGATAAGGATTAAGAGAAATGCAAAGCAGGCCTAAACCTTGAAAGATAAAAGATAGTTTATTAACAGAACTAAAAGACAAATAAAAAAAAAAAAGGACCAAAATCAACCCCCAGATGTTTCTCTCCCTCTCTCCCCACCTTGTTTGTCTTTCTGTACCAACACTTCTTTTTCCATCAACAACCCAAGAAACCAAAACTTAGAAGTCTTTAGTCAGTTTACCATCTTTGAAACAAACTTTTATCAGTTCAGTTGGAAAGAGGAGTCTCTCCTGTCTCACCACGTTGATTTTCCCACAAGAAACACGGTTCTTTTGTGGGGTTTAATATC
>WEKY01040614.1:0-25010 GCA_013390045.1 Picathartes gymnocephalus
GCCCGGAGCGGGCTCTTCTCAGCCATGGCGCGCCGCGGGCTGACAGCTTCCCTCCCCTTGTCCGGCGGCTGTGGCTGGGGAGGGGAGGGGACAGGGGCCCGGCCCGGCCCTGTCGGCCCCGCTGGGCCGAGTGGGAGCCCTTGTTACCTTGCCAGAAGCCGGAAACCAAGAGAGCGAATCCTGCGTTTCTCCTCTCTTAACGTGTGAATCACAGAGTCGTTTCTAGTTTTCCTAAGTGGCCATACAGAGTGTCCATCTCAGAACCAGCCACTAATTGGCTCTTTAGGCTTGAGGAAGCTGTACCCATAGGAAACTGCAAAAGTCCTTGTAGGTAAAAGCTTAAAGGAAGGTATGCCTGCCAGGAGTTGTAAAATCCTTGCAGGTAAAAAAGTTACTTTTTTTCAAACCATGACAAAGATGGATGTTGGAGTCAGAAAAACCTTGCTTCAGGACCAAGCAAGGGCAGCAACGTTTTCAACTTCTTTTTTTTCATGTAGGGGGGACAGGGAAGAGCTATTCTCTCTAGTAATACCATGTAGTGTTATTTCTTTCTAGAGTAAATGATAAAAAGCTTTAATAAGGCAGAAAACACCAATTTTGCTGATGTTAAAAACACCCAAAACAACACAGGGTCTGATTATTGATGATAGATGCAGTCACCAGCTAGTCATGGCCTGTGTGTGGTTTTAGTCTTTTGAATGCTGGAGGGTGAAGCAGAATTGAAAATGTCTTGAGATTCACATTTTACAGTCTATAAGAGTATTGTGGCTGATCCAGGATTGAGTCTAGAACTCTCCACATACCAGCCCATTTTTGGGAACTGTCTCTGGTGCTTCCTAGAAAATAAGCAGGTCCATCAGCATGTGTCAAATATACTCTGTTGTTTTTAGTAGTACCAGTGCAGAAATTTTGGTAGCTCTCCAACTGTCAGGGTTTGTGAAACACTTGCAGGACTAGCAGAGGAATTGTTTCAACTTTTTTTTTGAAAGTCCTGCTTTTTTTGAATCTGCTTCTTTGGCTTCTAAAAAAAAAAATATGGGAAGTCTGTTGGGAGATAGGTTTAGAGAATAAGAACATGTTTAAATGGTCAGATATCTCTGATTCCTTTCAGTGTGGTAGGATGTGGAGCAGGAAGATGAATACAGTCATGAAGACACATGAAACAAGCATGTCTGTCCTCAATTCCTGTATATGCAACATGTTCCTTCTTTCAGCAAAAAAGACCTGCTGGAATTTGGAAAAAGAAATGTCATGTGATAGCTGGGAAGGTTCTGTGTAGTTGGATTTATATCAGAGGCAGACAGACACTCATAAAATCCGGCAGGATCAATTCTTGCATAAAAATGTCCATAATACTTCCAGATTTAGCTAATAGCTTAACTTGAAAATATGGTTAAATTTAACCATCATGTTTATTTGTAAACATAAGAAAAACTACCATAATCTTGTGGATGATATTCATCAATGTAATGTGTATACACATATACTCACTATGGGTGTATTGTTGCATTGGGGTCTTCATTACTAGAAAGTTCTCAAAAATGTTCATTTTTTGTTTTTTTGGGTTTTTTTTACATTTATCCAGTTGTGACTTCTATGTTCTTTTCAGGAAATATGTAAGATAATTGGAGTCTCCTGAAGTTTCCAATGAATAATCAAGGTATCAAATTAAAGTGAATAGCATCTACCCAAAACAGCAGGTGCAAAATTGTCACTAATTATGAATTTGCTGGCTTCAGTAGTGACTACGCATGAATTATGTTGTATTCATTAAAAGAAACATTCAGAGCCCAGCTGATGACAAGAGGAAAAAAAAAAATCATTAGAGTGTTCCTCAAAAGTGAATTAATATTACTGAGATTTACCAGTGAGGAGAACTGCAGAATAATGAAATATATCTCTGCCTATGTAGCTCACAAATGCTTCTGCTGGAAAACCAGGTTTTTTTCTACTAGTTTAGAAAACATTGGCAAATTCCTGCACAAATATTCTCTATTCCTTTAAGAGAAAGAGGATTTGCATATAGGTGCTATCGTAAATATGGGAGAAATTGCTTTCCCTATGTTTCCAGTAAGAGTGGGGAAAAAAGATTTTGTTTTCAATACTCTTCTATTGTTTTTTTTCCTTTCCACGGAACAAAAGCAGAGGAGGGAATATTTTTGATATGTATGGCTTAAGTTATCTTAGTTTGGCTTTTAATCATCAAATGGGAATATAAAAAGTAAATCTAGGATATGAAGTAACCATTACGTATTGACTGCATTTTGGATTACCAGGACTTAAAAATGAACACTGTGAGCTCTGTGTGAACAAAACAGTAACTTTATGAACCTGAAGAGCTGTCTCAGATGATCTGGGAAGAAGTCCAGAAGTCCAGTGAAGGATTTTAGTAATTCTGGAATCTAACTATAATGGAGTAACCATAAAGAACCTTGGACTTTATTCCCTCTTCCCTCCCTTAACTAAAGTTTTTGTTATGACAGAAATGTTGATGTCTTAAACACAAAGATTAAGATGGAGATGTCCTGTGTCCATAAAGAATTTTTTCATCCCCTGTGCTGCTGTGCAGTTTTGTCCCTTCTGCCCTCATGAGCTCCTGCCCCATGGAGCACAGCACCTTATATCTGGTCAGCAGCATTGTCCCAGGAGGTTCATCTGGAACGTGGCTCTGACATGCTGGGAGTGATTGCTGTGGCTGGGAATAATGTTTTGGTGCATGTCACCACCATCATTGTGACAACTCAAGTAGAAGCTCAAGGCCTGGAGTCCTTCCTCCCCCCCAGCCTCTGAGGCTGTCACTTTTAACCAGGTCTCTTAGTTGAAAAGCTTGTAAGTGTTCCTGTAGTCTCCTATACATCTATTCATGTGCTTAATGTTAAACATATGTGAAATGTTTTCTGTGCCTGAGGCTGGGGGATATGGTGATCATCACTCTAGGGAATAGGATGCTTTAAAAGCAGAGAAAAATCAAAGGAATAAAGCCTAATACTATTCCTAATATTTCCCTTTTGGTGTCTGCATTCAGGTTCAAGCAGAAATCTTTTTTTTTTTTTTTTTTTTTTATTAATTACTGATTAGTTTTCAGTGAGCCATAATTTTAAAGCAGCATGGCATCTCAAAACAGCAGTGGACTTAGATTTCTGCTGCTGAGAATGGGTTGCCACTTGCACCAGATGATGTTTTCCATGCCTATTAAAAGAGTAACTCCTCACTGTTTGTCAAAGTAGCTGTCCTCAGTCTAAGGCTACTGGGGGGATTTTAATTTTTATTTTTTGTATGTTTGCTAAGGAGTCTCAAAACCTTCTGAAATACTAGTTTATTTTCCAAAAAAGAGCTATTTTGGAGGTGTCATTAAATCTACTAGAATAAGTTTACTGTATGTCTGCAGGGAAGATGAAAGAGTAAAATGGGCCTATTTTCTCCTGCTAGTCTATTCCCTCATGTTCAATAAATGTCTTGAATGAATTTATGTTTTCAACTAATTGCTTGCTTTTGCTTCAGATAAGAGCTAGTAAAATAGCTGCATGTAATTATGATATCTTCTTAATAAGCCTTCCATTTGTTTAAACTTTAAAAAGACAGCTGAAAATATACTGTATATTATCATATGAAAGAACTGTAGAAAGCGCTTGTCTCTTCAAAATGCAGAGTGGACTTGTGTCAAAATGATTTCAAGTGAAGTGGAGGTTAAAAAAAAAGCCTTTTGACCACGAGCACATTCAAAGAGGATTTTGATTAATACAAACATATTTCATCATTTGTACTTAAAAACATTTTAAATTACCTTACAACCACAACCAATGTACTTTATTAGTTCTGTACTCACTTTCATTAACTCAATGCTTACAACAGCATGAATTAATTTAGTTTAAATTGTTTGGCTTTTGTTTTTAGCTGGTGGCATAGACAGGACTTTTCACAGGAAGCTCAAAGGCACTCACTACAGCCCTGATTCAGTGTTTCTACTTTCCAAGCCCTCCATCTGCCTGTAATTATACATCTTGGGTATAAATCAGCCTTCCTTGTACTTCAGAATTAAATAATGAAAGGTGACAATGCTAACTGTGGGGAATGATAAGAAATGCTGTCAAAACTGAAAGTGTGTGCCTCAGTTTCATCTGTGAAAAATGACCTGCTTCACAAGACAAAAGCCTAGGACAAAAGACCATAGATTCTGTCCATTTTACATGAAAAATAATGGCCAGAAACTTTTCAAAGATATGAAAAATGCAGGCAGACTTGAAAAATATGTGGAGAAAACATCCCATGAATTTTAATTGAAATGTAAGAAAGAATAAAGTGGCTGTGAATGTTACAGCATTGAAAACAAGATATTTGCTACAAAGCATTATAACTTGAATACTTAACAGTTCTCAGTCTGCAATCTCATTAGTTCTCCTACTTGCACGTTTTTCACGCTTTTGCAAAACCCTCTGAACTTCTCGTTTAGAAACATTTTCCACCATGAACTGGTGCCTCTTCTAGGAGAACTGAGCTCTGGTGTCACTATTGGTTCTCAGTGGAAGCCGAAAGGTTCATGTTCCAGAATTTACTTAGCTGATTGGGTAAATGGATATGATCTTTTGTAATTTTACATGCAGCACACATATCTAGTTTGTCTTTTATCTATTCGCAGAATAGCCCTTAAGATGATTCATGTATAAACAATTATGAATATTTCTGTGTAGAATTCATCTGAAAACACTGATGGGAAAACAAATGCAAATCTCTACAAAGCTACAAAATAAATGCACATAACGCTTACACAGTCCATGAAAGGTGTGAATACAGATCTTTAAATCAAGGGCACTCAACTCTAGGCATGGCTGATGCTACTTCATATGTCAAGTCATCAAGAGCTTAATATAAGTGTAAGAAATCAGTGATAATTCTACTGCAGATTTCAAATTGGTGGCTTCAACATTATCTAATACTGGGGAGGAGGGACAGTTTTTGCAAAGGTGGAGGTGCCAATATATCCAAATAGACATATTTTTTAACACTTTTAGTGTATTTAAGAAAGTAATTTTTGAAAATATCTTGGGGAAACAGAAGAAGATGTGGTTGTGAATCTGACTGGGATTTTGAAGCCCTTGAGGGCATCTTTTGCCTTGTGTTTGAGGCATAAAGAAAGCCCTCTGTGTCCTTAAAGACCTAAAGATCTGTGGCAATCTGAATTCAGGTACAGGAATTAATCGACTGTCAACTGTTGAAGGGTTTAGAAGTTAGAGAGCTTTTAAAAACCTTCTTGTAGAGGTGGAAAAAGAGCCATTGACCTTGGGTTTAGGCTGGAATCTGTTTTCATGAGTTTTTGTGACGGTCTTATAGGTCTTGCTCGTAGTACCAATTAAAACACAGATTCTTCTACCAGCAAGTTTTTCTTTCCCTGTCAGTTTTGTATTTATACAAACACAGTGAATTGCTGCTTTGATGTGTGCATGGAACCAAGTCCCATATTATTGGGAATTAGTTTAAATGGTATGAAAATCATGCTTCTGTAAGCAATACAGAGAGAAGCTAATACGCTTATTTACGTTAAAACATGTATTTTGTTTCAGAGAAACAAACAGCTATTAAACACTAAATCCTACAATTCAGGGTGGGAGGTGGGGAATTAAGTAGGCAGTGGAATGCTGCTCTGATGTGCGGTGTTGTGAGTTTACGTTATAGTGGCAGTATCCAATCAGTATTTTTAATTCTTTTAATTACTGAACTCTCTGGAGTACATAATGGTGTGGAATATACACATGTATCTGTAATAAACAACATGTATCTTGAAGAAATGGATTTAGTTTTGGCAACAACGTGATAGGGAGATCAAAGAGCTAGCTGGCATTAAAATGATTTAGATACATTTGTCATAGGCAGCTGTTATGCTAATCTCATTTATGCAGTTGTCAGCTGATAGGTTCTGATGAGCCAGCTTAGTGGGAAAATCATTAGTAGATCCCTATTGTGATAAATGTTATTTATTACTGTCAAATGGTATTAATGTTTGATTCAAAGATGGGAAATGGGCATCATCTACATGAAGTTCATCCATTCATGGTCAATGATGACAAAGGGAGCTGTTGAATTCCAGCCAAAGGAACTTCATTTCTGTAAGAAAAAAGAATAATGGATTTAATTTGCATATGTTTTAAAAGGGTAATGAAGTAATATGATGTTTATCTTGGTTGAAGAGTGGTAATTTTTGCTGGCATGGCTCCAGCAACATTTGAGTCATTGTGCAGCATTTGCTGTTCAGTTGTTGGTTGTGGAAGGGGCTTTTCAAAGCAGCAGGTGCATAAGGGGGGAGAAAACTAAAATGGTTTATTCATTAGGCCAAAAAATGAACAATCTCTGTCTTTCCCCTTACCCTCCAGAAATATATTTACAACCATCTTCCTTTATTTTACTTCTGCTATGTCAGTATTTCTTTTTCTCTTCCTGTCTGAGGCCTTGCTTCTTGAATTACTCATAGATCCATATAGATTTCCACTCCATCTTTGTTGTGATTTGACTTTTTTCTACTTCCCCTAAATAGTTAAATGCACAGAGGTAGTAGCATCCCATTCCAAATTATAAGGCACATACAAATGAGGAGATGGGCACAACTGGCTGTAAAATGGGGTCTGTCTTTATTTTTTCAAGAGGAAAAAGCCCCAATATTTTGGCTAATTAGCTGTGCAGCTGGTTTTTAAGTTGTTGAAAAGTGTTCCCTCTGCTTGTGAATTTGCATGGAGGCATTCCTCTTTCTCTTCTCTATTCTACCACAGCTGCAGTGCTGTAATCTATTTCTAACTGGTTTGAAGTTGAAGAAAACCCCAAAAAAGACTCAGAAAAACCCCCATCACGTGCACAGGGAAAAAAAAAAAGAAAAACCAACTAAAATTTAGTTACGGTGCAACCAATAATAAAGGGACTAATTTTACCTACTCATTATGAGACAGGCATCAGAACAATTTTGCAGGCTATATTCTGCCACTAGTATGTTTATTATTGATACACATAGAAATTAAATCAGGGTACTCTGGAAGCTTTAAATAATTTTGTAGAGTAAATAAAGTAACAAGGGTAGCCTAAGGAAGAACTGACTAAAACCCTTCTGTTGTTAACACCAAGACAATCAAAAATTCACAACTCTTTTTGTGGGGTCTGTCCTGGCCGCTAATTAATAGCCTTGATACTTCAGAAATAAGAAATTCCTGATATTCAAGAGAATTATGGTCTTTTCAAAGACAGGTTGATACTAAATTCTTGTTGATTTTTAGCAAGAAATGAGTGCATGGCTATCTAGATGTACTCAAATTCCTGTGGAAAACTGTGTATTTTCAATTACCAGTAGTGGTATTGGAGCATGGATGAATATAGGTCCTATATGCAATTCTGTAAAATAGAAGTAGTAATTTGCATCTCGCAAATAAACTGGCAGCAATTAATGTTCCGTTAAACATGCAGACAAAATGCTACAGGGAGTTATGCACGTCTTGAGTTTAAAAACTTTGGATTGTGTTTTACTGATGTATGTGCTCTGTATCAACAAAGTTTCTGGGAATTGGTCAGGGATAGCTCTAAGGTGCCATCTCCAGTATTAATTCTTGAGGTTATTAAAAAAAGTTTTGCCACTCAGATCTGCAAAGAAACTTGTGATGCAGTGCTGCAAAGAAACAAAGAATAATTACATCAATTTCTGCTGCTTAAAGGTTTTCTGCCAGTTTCAGCCCCATATTTAAAACATCTTTTGAGGCTGCTCTCAGTATCACATTGATCTATCTGAGGCAGAAATCCTTGATGAAATCTGCAGTCCAGTATGTGAGATCATGCATGCCCAGTGGGTTCCTGGGCTACCAGACAGGATTGTACATTCTTTAGGTGGATGTAGAAGCAATGTTTGCTCCACGTACAGTCACTACAAACACTCAGCTTTCAGTGGTGTAGACAGCTTCTGACTGAAACTATGGAAAAGGTGGAAGGTGTCTCTGCCTATGGCAGGGGGCAGAACTGGATGATTTTTGAGGTCCCTTCCAAGCCAATCCCTTCTGTGAACTGCCTAAGTGTCAGCAATCTTTCCGACCTCGTGAACAAGAGGTACAAAATAAGAATCTTGACTTGCCACAGCACCGCTGCCTCAGAGTCCATATTGCCTGTTTTTAGTACTGTATGAAAATCTGCTCCATCTTCACTGTGATTTTTAGACCAAAAAAATGTTTCAATAAATATGTATAAGCTGTTTCTCCAAACAGCTGCATCTTTTGGAGATTTGCTGCAGACAGCTTTCCAAGTTTTTGGAGTTTGGATTTGAGTCCATTTCCTTTCCTACCTCCCCTGCCATGTCTGCACTTTTAGATGAGTGGTTTCCTTGGTTACTTCTGGCAGAAATTACAGTTGATCCTTACCCACTATTAGAATGCTACTTAGTACAATACATGGAATGCAAGACCTTGGATCTTATCTGTTTCCCTGTTAGTTCCTGGCAATTCACAGACTTTTTTTTTTTCTTTCTTCCTTTTTTCTTTTTCTTTTCTTTTTTTTTTTCTTTTTCCCCAAGCTGTGAACATCCTAGTTTGAGTTAAGATAGATTTAAAAATCTTGCTGTGGGAGAGCACATATATCTTTAGCTTACTTTGATAGTCCTCTGAGGCTGTTCTGTAAAGTAGATAGATTTGTCTCAATCTGTCTTTATGTTGAGATGTGCTGGGCTTGCTCCATTTTTTTGCGATAAGAGTTGCTTTGTAGGTCATAGGAGATAAACGTAGCTCTTGTTGAGAGATTTGCTTGTCAAACTGTGTGATGTATTCCATGACTACTAACTTCTGGAGAGTGTGGGATTGTTATGACATATATAATATACTGTAAGATTCATCCTGAAACCACTGAAATTCATCACTCACACTGGCATATTGAATCACCAGTTTATCAAAGATACTGAAAGTAGCTAAAATTGCTTCCAGCTTCTGATTAGCTAGTTGACTAGTTAACTCTGGCATCAAGATTTTCTCTGGAAATGGTGCAAAATATTCAGTAAATGGACAAATTTTGGAGGGTTAATGTTCTCTTTTCCCCCTTTTTTGTCTTTCAGGTGCTGTCTACTTTCCTGTGGGGTCATTTCTAGCATTGGGGTCAATACTGTTGTTTGGGGCTGTTTTTTGGTCACGCTGCATTATGGACCATATTTCTGGGGCAAGTCATTTTGCAGCTGGCAGATTATTCTTGTACTATTAAATGAATTCTAGGTAAAAAACCTGAATTTCTATTAAGAGGTGACAGCCTTGTAACTATAATATGGAACAGATTTGTGCTACTTCTCTCTACTGTAGAGGATTAAATGATATCTTATGAAGCCATCCTTAATCTGACAAAATATATTTTTCCTCCCTAAAAAGAAAAAAAACCCCTCAACTGCGATTTGATTTACTTAAGAGTTTTCATTCATGAGGTGATGAAACTTTTTGTGGTTGTGTGCAATTTGTTGCAAGAACATATGACATGAAGGTTTTCTGTAGAACTTGTGGATGATTTAAGGAAAGGAAACATTCTTCACCATCAGCGTTTGCTTGTTTGACGTTCAGAGAAGTCTCTTAAAGAAATTGAAGGAAAACAATCTGTAGGATCATTCAGCAACCATAGGAGGTCAGGGTAGGAGGTGCTACTGGGATGTCTGTAGAAAGCAAAATAAGGCAGTGGAGCACTGAACTTCCCTGTCCTTCAGTCCAGACCAAGCCTTGTGGTCTGAGAATGGTGAAGTGAAGAACAAAGTCTCTCTCAGCAGGCTGACGTTGCAGCTAAAAGAGGGCAGCTTCTTTTGTGATCTTTCACTGTGGCCTCCAGCCCCGCGGTCTGGCATGGGACAGGGAAAATATGTTACTGAACAGTTATTGCTTATGGGCAGAGGAGAAACAAGAGAAAGAAAAGTTGAAGAAAGCAACGTAAAGGCACCCTAAAACTTGGGGTGTTTTTTAAAGACTCAAGACACTTATGAAAGTAACTTTGTCCATTTAAAAATGTATCAAATAACAAATATTTTGAATTTGATATCACTGATGATGTGCATTTAAAATATGTAATGACGTATACAGACGAGGTGCCAGGAAATGGCTTTTGCACTTAAGGATCTGTTGCACGAGAATAAAAAGTTTTTTGTTGTTTTTTAATGAACTGTAAGTAACCTATAAGGGAGACTGAAAATACTAAAATAACATCTGTGTTAAAACTGCAAAGGCTTTCAGGGAATGTACTGTATTTTTTTGTAAACGTGCCTTTTGTTTTTTATTTGCCATCTCATGATGTATTTCAGAAGAGCTTGTGTAAAGCCATCAGTCGTCATCTAATTTCTAATCAAAACCTGGTGAATTAGTTTTTGGCAAGCTTGGTCTGTATCATTATCCTCTGCTCTAGTCACTTAGGCTCGCTTGCCTGTAAGCAAACATCTGTATAAAATTATTTGCAATCAGTAGTGATTCTTTCTCCCTGCTGTCACAGGAGGCAGCATTTTTCTAAGTTATATGTGGACAAACGTCCATAAACTGAAATGCTGAATCTCCAGCCCTTTGCAGCTTATGAACTCATTTATGTCAATACAAAGCGAGTGGGAGTCACTCTAGACAGTAAGGAAGCCTTCTTTTAATTCCTGTTTTAGGGGCAAGTGTAATATAGTAATGGCCACACGAAAGAGCATAAATGCACAGGAAATGCATCCTGTAAAGGACCTCAGTCATTGCACTAACAGGAGCCCTGGTCTATTGTCCACCAATTGGAATTATTTTCTTACAAATCCAGTAATGATACCAGGTATTATCACATAATTCTTTTTATCACACACATAACATTTATAAGTCTCATTTGGAAATTCAAACTTGATATAGAAAAGACAACACTGGTAAGTAACTTTTTAATTAACACTAATTATGCAAGATATGTAACAGAATTGCAATATAAATGAGAATCGGCAGTAGCAAAATATGTCTTGTTCCATCTGAGTACAACTAAATAGCTTATTTAGGGAATATAATTATTCTCCAAAGGGAGCAATACCATTTAGCAAGTTCAGCTTACCACTGATGTACAATCTAACATAGCAAGTATTTCTAGGCCTTAGATAAGGTCATTAGCTTGTTTTTATTCTATTTTGCTTTGGCTTTGGAGATTAAAATTGTTACTATCCCATTTCTGTAAGATGTGCTCTCTAAGCCGGTCTTGAATAGAAGTAGTCTGAATACCTTTGTATTTCTCCAGTAACTATGATTGGTCAATTGATTTGGGTTTTAAAAACTTTCTCCTTCTGTTCCAACACACTGATAATCATGTGTCTACACTCACACGCCCTCCCAAAATCCAAATGCATATGCTACGTTTGATCTTGATTTTAGAGTACGTAAAATACAGGTTTGCATCCTAAGCTACTTATGGTCTGACTAGGAAATGACAGAAGACCAAATGATAGAAGTTAAAGAAATGTCTGAATAGTTTCCTTACTTGCTAGGCAATAAAAATAGACTACTGCCTGCTATGATTAAGATCTCTGGTGCCTCTCCTGGTTTTGAGGTACTTTGAGTGATCTGTTGCTGGCAGAGGTGATAGATCAAGTGCAGAAGAACCTTCTTAACAAAGGCCTCCCCCCAAAAACGTTTCCTACTATTATTCTGCTTGGCCAATAAGACCAGGAAGGCATTTAAGGGGCAGAGGGGCACCCTCTGAACTCCTAACACCACTTCTTGTATCAAAATCAAATTTAACAATACATTAAAGTAATAAATCTTTCATTTGTCTTTCTTTCTCTCTGTCTCTTCAACCTAAGGCAATGTTGCAGTTATTTTTTAGAGACTGTGTTAGCCAATGAATGCCAGTGGTGTTTGGGTAATTAATGTGGATGACCAGAATGCAACTTGTATATTTGTAGATGGTTATCAAACCAAGTGAACTCATCTCTCCCAGTTCACTTTATCTTGCTGCTGGTAGCTAGTGTGTTATTTAAATTATTTTACTCCCTTTTTTTTTTTTTTTTTCGGTTGGAGTTCCAGTCTTTAGCAGTTAATAAAGAGTCACTTCAATGAGAGGGAAATTACATTACATTACAACTGACACTTCTAGGATTAATTTTACAATTTGTGATTTTAATTTCAGTGAAAATGTATTTAAAATTATCTCTTGTCAGATTCTCAAATTAAATATAATGAAAGTTGATAATATTCTAATAATATTAAGTTGGTTTTGCTTGTTACTAAGGCTGGTATGAAAAGATTATTCAGGCTAGGAAAATAGAAGATATTATGAAAACCCCACAATTAACAGAATTGCAACAAAAAATATATAATGTTTTATAGATCTGGTCAATAAATGTCGGAATCCAAGGCATAGAAAATCCTCAAGGCCTTAGGCCTGCTTACTCTAAGTATGAAATATGTACTGGATTTGACCTGAAGCCATGGGAAAAGCTTCCAAACTTGGTGACCTGTAACAAAGATTTTGTTCTGTTGTTTAAGAAAAAGTGTGTTAAGTTAGATAGTAGAGGGTTTTGCAGTGTGAAGTTTAGATATAGAAATAGTTATAGAATAAAGTAAAAAGTTTAGAGTGTGGTGGCGTAGAATAGAGTAATAGAGAACTGTCGGTCAGTACCTGATTGGGTGAAAAATTCCGCAATGTGGCAAACATATAATGCAGATGTGATGAACTATTGGTGTAGAAATGAAAATATATGTACGTAGCAATTATCTATTGGCCAATTAACCTTTAAGAGACCTTGTAACCTGCAGTCTTGTGATCACTCTTCATGTTATGGCTGACTTCTACATACCTATGTGAAGGAGTTTTCACGACTCCCAAGAGACTGTAGCAATAAATCTTACTTTAAAGCACACCTAAGTGATCCCGTCTCATCCCTACCATCCTGAGAACTAAACACTTGTGCCATGTAATAATTCTGAAGATATGGAATATATTGAGAATACGCTTGAATGACTGAGGGTGGATCTGTTTTTCTCTGAAGCCTGTAAGAATCTTTAATATCCAATAAGCGTTTGATCAGACCTAGATAAAACAACCAAGACTATTTTGAAAAGAAACCAGTGTAAGATGAGGGAATGAGTCATAGCCAGGCACAATGTGCAGCTCTTGTGAGACAGCGCATGATTTCAGAGGATGTGCTGTAGCAAGGTGTGCTATCCATGTTATAGGCAATTCCTTGCACTTTCAAAAACTCATAATTTTCATGGAATATCAGTGCCATTAATATGGTCTTGGGCAAGCATGCAGTAGGAGTTGATGTTAATAATAACATCTCAATTTTTTTTCTCTGGGTAACTAATGCTGACCAACATCTGGTGGTCACTCTTATAGCATGATGTGAAATTGCTTTTGCTACAGCAGTACAGTGACAGCGCTTCTCACCATCGCTTAATAGAGCAATTATGGTAATTCTTGTGGCCATGATACTTCCTGTTCCCTTCCACTTTGTGGAATCAGGAAATAGATTAGTTGAGGAAAATAACTTTTTGAAATAATCTTCAATTTGGTGTATTCCATTCACTCTAAGAGGATGTATTCCCTTGCTTATATTCTTCTCCATATTCTATATATTTCAGGAATATTTTCATTCTCCAGGATCTTTTTTCAAACAATGCTATCTGCTCACTCTTTTGTGAACTAAACTTCTAGAATTTCTGTAATTGTCCTTTTGTTATCTTCACTCTTCAAATATTGGTTTTATACTAAGGTGACAAGAACTACAGCTACATTCCAAATGTGGCTTCAAGTCCCCTACTTAGTATTGGAATGCTTTATTCCAAATCTTAATCGTGTTTTCTTTATCTATCCTAGAAACTCTCATCTTATTAATTTAAATACAGTTAATCCTTGTGTAGACAGTTTTAAATTTCTTTCCAGAACTAGGACCGTATTCAACTCCTGCTAAATGTTTTGTGGCATATGGTCATGGAGGGAGAACTACTTTTTATTATTTTTTTGTCATCTCATAACCTTACCTTTCTTTACAATGAATTGCAGATGCCAGTGAAACCACTAACAGTATCAGCCTGTGATCCTAGTCTATTTGTCATTCAGAATTTTATTGCCTTTCTCCTTTCGTCTTTACAAGCTCTATTCCCTGGTTTTGTTTCATCAGCAAATTTCTTCACCTTCATGCATATTTCATCTCCTAGGTCAGTGATATATAAAATGAACAAAAATGGGCATAATACTGCTTCTTGTGGCATTCCACTAATCCCTCTCTCCCAAACTGCTCTGTCTCATAAACAGCTTCTGTCTGTGACATTTAAGCCAGTTCCCTATCCACATATGTGGCTCACCCCAATACCCTACTTAATGACTTTGGACCAAATGCTCTTTTCAATTGTGTGGTGCAGAGGGAAATAAAAGACTAAAAGAACGACAGAAAGGGAATGGAGGTGGAAGCAGAGACTTAGTGACATTTCTAAAATCCATGAAACTTCAATTCTTTCTACTGTGCCTCCTCAATAAAAATCTAGGAGTTTTGTCAGGTGGTTCTTGCTTTTTGTTTTTACTCCTGAATGTAAACTTTCAGCTTGTTGACTCGAGATTACAATTTAATTATCTTTTTAGACATACTACTCTGATGGCATGAGTTTTGTTACAATTTCACTCATACTTTTTAAATCATCTGTCCTGAAAGCATGTATGTTAATCCTCATTAGTAACGCAAGGAAAGAACTGTGAGATTTCTTGGAATTTATGTAGAAAAGAGGACAATGTACAATAAAAATGTTTCTCATGTCACAACCATCTACAGTCTAATCAAAGACAATTTTTATACCAGATACTTATAAAAGTTTTTTCTATTCTTGTAGGTTGATTTGTTGGGTATGATTGACGTGACTTTTCTTTTTTCAATGTTCTTCCACACTTTTTGCAGTTGTCTTAAGACCTCTGGACTACCTTCTTGTCATCTGTAAGTCTGATAGTTCCTTTGTGAAACTCCTTTTTAGACAATGATTAAAGAGTCAACTTAAGGTTTTTAGTAGTGTATTATTATTGTTTTAATAAATTGCTCCTTCCTATAATGGATCTGTGGTAGTTCTATCTCCTACACTGATCTCTTGTTTTTCATGTGCAGTAATTGGGTGGTACTTTGTTCTTAATCTTAACTATTTATACTGTTAGCTTCTTCATTCCTGAGCTCTGTTTTCTTATCTGTAGTTATCTTTCAACTTAGTCTGTGCATCCTCTTTTTTTTTTCCTTAGGATTCGTGCTGTATATCTTGTAAGTGCTGCCTATTCCTGTTATAGTTTGTTTTGTTGTTTACTCTGGATATTTTGATCACTAGCACATTTTTTACTAGAGAATGTGTGTTCTTCTTAAGAACTGTTTTCTCCATATTGTGCCCTTTGTTCAGTACTATATTTGAGTATAATTTATCCCTGTTTGTGTTCTTTCACACTTTGTTCTCCTGAAACTTAATTAGATTTTATTTCACTGAAACATGGTTGAATTAATACTATTTAGGTCTTTACTATATACAGCTTATTTCCAAGCTCTGCTTATTAAATATAGTCAATTCAAATAATTCATGGCCAAAATCTGATCACATTTGCTCTCATGCCCTTCAATAGAATCCATATATTCCCATTGCCTCCAAGAGAATGAGAAGAAAATATTGAAACAGGTTTCTCTTTCTTCTGATTGCTGAACACATTATGCACTAAATGGGTCTCTGAGATTCTGTAGGAAGAAAAGAATGTGGTGGAAACAGTTCTATTTTTGCCTTGTCTTCTCAAGCCATGGATTACTGTATATGTCCTGTATTTCTCTTAAGCATGGTGAGTCAGTCCTTAGAGGAACTTGGGATGAAACTGGTCAGAGTGTAAAGTTGGAATGAGCAGATAAGTTCTGCATATTTCAAGTTGTCACTGTGGGTGTTTTTCACGTGTCTAGTAAATAACATCATCTCTTCATTGCTTAACTGCAGGATTAGAATGAATTACATTGGGGTGTAATTAAGTTCATTGTTCTTGGATGTTGAAGAATTACAATGAAGAGTTTAAGGGAAACTGAATTTTGAACAGTAGCATTGCTGGGGATCATTCAGTTCTGTACCAGTGCCAAAGTGACAAAGGGCTTGGGAAAGGAGTTAATGATCCCAAGGCAGGAAGACCCATTTGAACATCTCTGAGACAAATTTGGTGTTAAGGTGGATGGGTGATCTGGGCATGGTGACATGTAAGGCAGTCCCTGTCAATGGTGAGCTTGGGTGACATCCTGCCTGGGAATGTAGAACAACCCACCTTTCCCACCTGTGCTGCCTCAAAAACAAGCAGCAGGAATATGCACGGGAAGAGGGCCTGGCTGGTGTGAGCCATTCCTGGGGTTTGTGAGATTCTTACACTTTGAGTTCCCTGCTTCATTGCCAAGCTTCTGAACAAATTGATACTTCTGATCACTGTACAGCCTCCCTTATGCAGGCTATAGGCATATTATCCACTCACCTGGAAGTCTGTCCTGAGTGTATGATATTCTAGTTTGGTTTACTTTTAACAAAAATCAGGAAAAGATTCCTAATAGACCTGAATTTCCAGAAGGAAAAAATCTTCTATTTTGCTTCTGTCACCAGTTAATTTTCTTCCTGGGGCAGTTATCTCGTACTTTGAGAATCTAAAAAAATTGTAATGTTAAATAATTTGTCCCTTTAGAAGCCACCCTCAAATTGTATAAAGGAGAAAAGTGGTATCAACACAGTATGTTTAAAATCCTCTTTGAAATACAGCCCCTTCCCTTTCCTAGATTGTATAGCACAGCTTAACACTAGGGAAGAGAAAAAGATTCTTTCCTGGACAGAATATTTCCATTTTTCTTGTACCTATACCAAAATATTCCTATTCTCTCCCCTTCACACCCTCCTTTTCAGCTAAAAAGGTGTTCCTTACTGGAATAGTCAACTTTGTTTTAGTTAAAACTTGCTCAGTGCTTGTGGAAGTTGCTGGGATTATGGCACCAGAGGAAAGTGAATCATTTTGCTGAGTAATGAATTTACGTGAGAAGGCTGTGGTTGCTCTTTTTTAACTCTGTTCCAAACAAAAATCCAAGTTGAATGTACAGTGTGTGTTACTGGTAATTGAGAGAAGATAGTTTATTGTGAGTCTGTCAGCTTATAAAAATAACCAGTGTGCTTTCCATCAAATATATTTTGAGGGGAATTAAAAGCCAACCTTCAAGAAACTGGTTGGGAAAATGGAAGCTGTGCTTCAGGAATTATTATTTCAGTGTTCTGTGGTGGCAGTTTAATGGTAAATCAGTGGGCAAAAGTGTATGGAGGCATCTGAAGACACGGCTTATTTTGTTGTATGTGGGAAAGATATTGACTGTGTTCTACAGCTTGAATATATCTATCCACATGGACAGCATAAATATTACAGCTAGAATGGCTGAAAATTTTTGAATATAAAGTGTAGGCAAGGAATTTTTTATTGGCTTTTCACCAATTTTCTGTAAGATAGAAATATTCTGTCTGCCAGTTCATTTTAATGAGATTTTGCTGCAATTGCAAGAGAAATATCCCTGTATTGCAAAAATCTGATTTATGTGTGACAGTGGAGTGTGAGAGTTGCAGGTCAAACGGTAAATATTCTACCTGCAGCTAGGATGGTATTGTGTTTATGGAGTTATCTTTTTATTTATCTGTTTGATATGACCTCCAGGCTATGTTTTCTGAGCTTTGGGTTTAATTTTTGATATTGATGTAGATTTTCAGGGTGGCTTGAGTTTCTTTCAGATTCAATATCCCAGTTCTTATATCTGGAGACGTTCCCTATGTTAGAAGGTATCAGGACTGAGAAGTTCATATCTGTCAGTGTTACAGGAGTGATGTGTAACAGCAAATATCAAAGTTACTGAGACTGAACTTTGGAAACATTAACAGGATAAAAAGAAATGATAGCAGTTGCTGTTGTCATTTAAATTTTATTCTAACAATATGGTTTAAATTAAAAAGAAACTGGATTGCACAAAGAAATAGCATCATATGGTGGTTGGTTATGTTTCTGTGAATGCTTATAGAATTTGAGTTGTCTCCTGCTGCCACTGGGAAGTTCTAAATCGGAAACTGTTTGTGATGGCAAGAGCCATAAATAAGTTTTCCTTGCGTTTGGAATGTAATCAGAAAATAGCAACATGCTAAAATGCCAAGGCTGAATATTGGAGTGGCAAAATTTTCTTTAAACTTCAAAAGTTCTAATACCACGAGATACATTTTAGTTTGTACTTTTCTGATTGTATCATATTTCATACCTTAGCTTGGTATTGGAAGGATCTTGTGCTTTAGACAGCAGCTGTATCCAAGTCCATTGCTGTGCCCCCAAACTGAAAAGAAAGTTAAGGGCTTCTGTGGGGAAAAAAACCCACTTCCCCAAAACCAACAAACCAAAACTCACCACAATTCTTTCTGCCCCGTTGCAGAAATTTCACTTGGTTTTCAGATCCTTGTAACTAGACATAAATCATAGTTTAGCAACATGGATAGATACTTTATAGCCTCAGTAGGAAATGGAGAGAAAGGAGAAATTGCAATGTCTTTGGAAAGTGTGGAGAAGGATAGGAACCACTGCATGGAAGAGATGAGTGATAGTTATGGCCATACTGCAGGGGTTTGGAAATCTACTAGGACTCATCAACTACCATTTTCATATTTCTCAGGTTGTGTTTACTTATAATACTGAAATAGCTGTATTTGTTTCTATTTGCAATGCAAGCACAATTAAAAACTGGTACAAGGAGCTGGTGAAAAGCACGTCCTATAATTTTTTATGCATATTAAACATGCCGTGCTGAAAACTATTTGCAGTTCAAAACTGTTCCTTAAACTAAAACTAATGTCATAATTTGCCTTATCAGTCTCTAATTTCAGCAGAAATGTTTGCTACTATTTTTTGACCTTTGATTAGCATCTCTTATTATGTAGATGAAGAAAGGCCATGTAAAAAGTTGGTTCTGCTGCGCATTTACATAATGATTTGCTTTTAAAAGATGCACAGTTAAAACTACATCAGTTTAGAATTTCTTTTTTCTAACGGCTGTGCCTTTATTTAAAGTTTAAGGGTAAGAAGAGTTTAGTGATTTGTTCTTACAAAATTTCTCTTTAAACACTACCTCTGTAATCTTCAGGAAACTAGAAGAGGCAGACTTTTAAACACCTCTTCTGAAAATAAAGCTAGCAGGATTCTCGTTGTAAAAAACCAGAAGAGTAGATAGCAGGCGCACAGTATCCACACTGATAGTTACTGTGGCACAGGCCAAGATTAGTTCTTTTTTCAGTTGGTGGAAACAAATTTTTGATGAATAAATGCCTGCACCAGATATGTCAATAAAGGAAAAAGCTGTATGAGCTGGGGTTTTTTTTGTTTGAGGAAAAAACATGGAAGATACCCTCTCTGGAATTTCTCAGGGAATTCTTTACAAAGGCTGTTTTGTACACAGAGAGATTACATGCCAGAAATGCAAAATGAAGTATAAAATAAGGCAAATAATGGTGAGTATCCTAAATGTAGAAAATAATATATAATGCACGATACTTTAAACCTCATTAAAAAGAGAAGCATATGTAACTTCCTAGCAACCAAACCTCCAGAGTCTCTCTGGAAAGACGTTCCTTCTCTAAGGGGTCCCTTGTATAAGTGCTTTAATAAATGAAGCACATACGGAAAGTATATCAGTGTTCCCTGTGTGCAGAATATTTCAGTGTTCTCAAAAGCCTCATATACGATTGTACAACTTCCTAATCTGATATAATCAACACAAAAACTCTATGTTAAATTAATGTTCAAGATCTAATTTCAGGCAACAAGAGCCATGACAACTACACATAAAGCTGGTACTCCATCCTTAATTTCCCTTTTGCTCTGCACTAAAAGCAGCGTCCCAATACGGCCTTAGAGAGCTCAGTGCTGATTGAGATGCCATCTCCTGGCTGAGCTATAAAACCAAGTTGCAGAATTATTGTGGTTATTCAAGATGCCGTAGTGACTGTTTTCTGGCCCTAATCCAGCCCTCGTAATTATGGTTAGATTTTGTAATTTCTCTTTCCACTTCCATCTCGATAGGGTGTTCTCCTGGCCGCCTGTCCCGCGCTGCTGTGCGGCGTTAATGCGGCTCTTAAACAGCTGCTGCGCTTCTCACTGCAAGTGCCTGCCTTCCCGTGGTGGCTAAATGACTCTCTCGCACAGTGCCTTGAGATTTAGCAGGATAAAGGACACTTACTGTTTTTATTTTACCACTCAGTGCCTAAGTTTTATTGTGGTCTTGTCTGGAAGGTATTTCTCTGTGACAAACATTGGTGTTTTGAGGCCCAAGAACAACAAGGCAAATCAAAGAAGAAATAAGTGCCCTGATGTTTAATGTCCCAAATATTGAGAATTTTATTTAAGGCTATATATATATATATATATTGGTCTGTCATTTTTAAATGTGTCATCCAGATCAATGGAACATAAAATACAGCTGCATATAGACCCAATTTTACTGTAAAAACAATGAGGTTTTATTCATCATCTGCACCCACTTTACCTACTAGGTTTGTAAATTACCTGAATGAAAAAAAGAATTACATGTTTGAAACAAGGGATAGTAATTTTTTTAAGGCGAACTTTTCTTTTAAATGTTTTTTAAAAAGTCTTGAAGGAAACTAAACGTGAACGGATAGTTTCTGTGATATATTTAAGTTATATGTAATAACCTCTGAGGCCAATATAATGAGCAAAATAATCATAAATGCATTCGCAGCATGGGGCATTTCTGCTGAACTGCTAATGGCTGTTCAAGTCATGATACAATATTGGTGGAATGGAGAAAATTCTCACATTCATAAACATGTGAGATTTTACTGGCATTCTGTTTGCTCCCTTAGACATCACAGTGTCAGTGCTGCTGCATTGGATACTTCTGTTGACATCTTACCAGGCTCATGGGTCCTTTAAATATGATATCAGGGCAATGGGACTATTAAGATTTTGTCAGCACATGTTATTGTCTCTGCAGATACAGTAATAGCTCTTTAAATACTACATATTTGGTGTGTGAAAATCCTTTCTGAAGATAAACGACTTAGGTTTTTGTTATAATAGCAAAAGTAACCTATATAACTAGAAGCTGGCATTTAAATTGTCAAATCTAGGTTCTTGTAATTAAAAACCTGAAATCTTGTTTTATCTGTTGCTGTCAATAGAAAGGAACAGTTTAGTTGATGAATGCTTTTTTTCTTCAAGGCAATTAATTCATACTAACAGCAAATATGTTGCATCATTCTTCACTCTGATATGTGTTAAAATGGCTAAAGTAGAAGGTCTTAGGAATGCAGCTTTTGTTGGGATAATGACTAACCTTTATCCTCGTAATTCATTCAGACCAGAGCATGATGTTTGCTTTTTTTAAACCTGCTTGCTACAAGTAGCTATTCTTTAACAACAGAGCATTCAGCTGGTTTTGTCTCATGAGTGCAGACAGTGAATTTTTGTTTCATCAGTTTCTATCCTTAGCCTACATTTTGGCAGGTCTTTGTTGTAAGTGTGTGTTTCACATATTTATCTCACTCTTTCACTGAAGGCATTTAAAATTTTGGCTTGGCTTACGGATGTTTGCTCTTGGTGTTAGTGTAATGTCCATACATCTAATTGATAAGTTATAATGCAGTTTTTTGTAGCTTTAACCAGTCATTTAAAATAAATAAGATCATAATGATCAGTTTCCATTTACCCATTTATTAAATAACAATGTTCACACTGAGCAGTTTGATTTTGTGTTACAATAAGGCAGTCTCTACATGATGACAGATGGTGTTTCATTTTGCCGACACTGTGCTAAAGTGCTGTGAGTTGTGATGTGTTTGATTTTATTAGAGATCAGATTTAACACATGCATTCTACATAACTGCAATAGCATTCCCATTTCTCATCTGTAGGAGAAAATGAAACTGTGATGAAATGTAATATACTCACCCTCAGGCAGAACTAGTGGGATTGGGAATTGCAACATAATAAATCTAATGGATATTGCACTACAGGACACTAGAAATTTACTGTTATTATGTTCAGGGAAGGAACTTGGTTTTGTAAAACTCGCTTTTATTTCACTGGCATCAGTGCAATTTCACATTATTTAACCATTATATCCCAACAGTTTGCTGCATTGAAAAAGTAACCTAAGCTCAGAGGAACAGAGGAGTAAAAGAACTCAAAAGGGAAAATACAAAGTCTGAATAACAAAATGACTGAAATTATTAAATGCAAATTACTGCCTGGCAAAATAGTTACAGTTAATAATAGGCTATCATGATATGCATGTTTAAAGTACATTTATAATTTATAACAATAGGTCATTAAATAGAAATATTACATATTCGTACACATTAAAATACCCAACTCTCTATTTTATCACAACTCTTTTGTACTTGAACACTATTCAAGTTTAATGGGTATGAAGATAATACTAATTTTTGTGACCCTTGTTTATGTTTGTTTCTCCTGACAGTCACAAGGTGCTCTCTTTGATCTAGTCTATTATGTCAGTAAAAAAGGCTTTTCTAGAGCACACAATGGATTACTTAATCTACTTTAAGAAACCAGGCATCCTAATTAGGAGGGTCTCATGGTAATACAGGAAAAAGGAGAGGTATTACAGTTTAATCATAAGCTAATAATTTTGGCATGTTGTTAGTGTTTTGAATAAGTCAGTTTCTTCTATCCTCCAAAACTTCTGGAACATTCTGGGCATGCCTGTTAGAAGCCTTTAGAAACTTCAAATGTTTTTTAAATGCTGCATTTGCAGAGAGTGATGCTTCAGCACTATGTTTTTGTTTTACAAGATGACTTTGGTCCTGTTAAATAGAAATGGTCTAAGTGAACTGAATGAAGGTTATAGATTTTTTTTTTCTAACTTCTAACCCTTAATTTCTTATGAAATGCAGTACATGCATTCTATTTCAGGAAAAAAATATTAAATCTTAGAATCCTGATTGAAATACTAACCCCTGTCATAAAAGACTTCACTTGAAGGGCTGCATTTAGCTCCCTGAGTCTCAAGGAGAAGCAGCAGAAGACATCTACTCTTGAAAGTAAAGCCAAGGCTTTCAAGAGTAGCTTTGAAATATCTCAATTCTTATATCAAATAGTGTTTAGGCCTTTGGTGAAGTGCTCCTGTTATTTTTTAGTGGTTAGTACTGCTGCTATGATCACAGGAATTTAAGCTGTCAATGAAAACTGAATTTTTTGAGTCTGATAGCTTGGAGTTAGTAGTGGGGAACATTGATCAGCCCTTTTGTAGAAAAGATAACAAATCACATCAGGTTTAAAATAAATAAATATCACACAGCAGAGTAGACAGAACTAACAAGCTA
The DNA here is from genome assembly GCA_013390045.1 of Picathartes gymnocephalus. Lineage (NCBI taxonomy): Eukaryota > Metazoa > Chordata > Aves > Passeriformes > Picathartidae > Picathartes > Picathartes gymnocephalus. The sequence continues at coordinate 23,331 of WEKY01040614.1, forward strand.
GGAATAAGAAATGCTCTGGGAGTGCTTGAGCTTACCTGAAAGTTGCAATGCCCACTGAGGCAGCTGTTCCCTCTTGGGTCACAGGATGATCCTGCTGTGTGTTGTGCTGGGGCTCTGTGAACACCTGTGGATTTGCCAGAGGGTATCCGGTGAGAGACAGGTAGATATGGTCCCTGATTTCAGAGGCTTTCATGCAACACAGAATAACCAGCTTCTACATTTTAGTGGAACAGGTTCTTTTCAGAAGTAGAGTTAATTTCTTCAAATGGAGATAATGTCGTGGTCTAACTGCAGGCAGCTGCTCGCTCCTCCCCCACCAGCCGGATCCGGTAGAGAATTGGAAGGGTAAAAGCCGGAAAACTCGTGAGTTGAGATAAGGTCAGTTTAATAGTGAAAGCAAAAGCCATGCACACAAGCAAAGCAAGACAAGGAATTAAATCATCCCTTCCCATGGGCAGACAGGTGTTCAGCCGTTTCCAGGAGAGTAGGACCCCATCCTGGGGAATGGTGACTTGTGAAGACAAACACCATCACTCCAATTATCTCCTCTCTCCCCTTCTTTCTCCTACCTTGTATACTGAGCATGATGTCACATGGTCTGGAATATCCCTTTGGTGAGCTGGGGTCACCTGTCCTGGCTGTGTTTCCTCCCAGGCATCCCCAGCTTGGCTGTACAAGAAGCAGGAAGGCCTTGGCTCCATGTGAGCCCTGCTCAGCAGTAACAAAAAACATCTCTGTGTTATCAACCCAGTGTTCAGCACAAATCCAGAATACAGCCCTATGCCAGCCACTGGGAGGAAAATGAACTCTGCCTCAGCCAAAACTGGCAGAAGAAATGAGGAGAGGGTGCTTAACCCAAAGCACAGCTGAAGGCTCTGATGGAGCTAACAGCCACAGCTCTCAAGTTGTGTGGGAGGCCAGAGAAAAGCCAGCATGACCAATGATAAGAACTTGGTACCACAAGATTAAAAATACATATATTCTTGGGTTTATTTTTTCTCAGAAGAGTTACAAATATGACTAAATATTCTTTTTCAGAAACCTGATGATGAGGTCCAGAAAGGATACATCTTTTTTAGTTCAACAGTGACATCAGATTGGTGACAGGATGTTTTGTAAACTTCTCGTACAGTGTTGTCCCCATACTCCTTTGTGGCTCCTAGGTGCTATAGCTCAAGATGATTTAAACCCTATAGATCAATTTTTGTGTCCTTTACAACACGTTAGGCTTCTATTATTCTGTCACTTTACATTATTCCTTTCAAGGAAAAATACTTAGCATAAGACAACTTTATAGTTTGACCAATAAAGTTAAAAGCTATTTTCAGTTTAAGTGCCAGTTACCATTGTTATAAAATTGTCTGCCACAGTATTCTTGAAATTATATATATATATATCTACTTCACATAGATGTATGTATATATGTTTGTGTATATATAAAATATTATCCCAAAAGTAAACTACACTGGAAAATACCCCCAAAATTTTTACTATTTGTAAACAGTAAATGCAAGCAATATGCTCCTAAAAGGAATCTATAGCTCTATAGGGTTTTGTTAATGTTACACTTCTGCTATGAAAAAAAGTAACGAAGAAGTTATAAAAGAGCCATGTGTGAAAAAGGATGGATCTACTATATGGAATAATCTCTTAACAGCTGTTTGGTTGGTTTTTTTTTTT
>WEKY01040650.1:0-27387 GCA_013390045.1 Picathartes gymnocephalus
AGATTCGCTGAAAGATTGCAAGGGTGTTTCGTTTTGTTGCCTTTTTTTTTTGAACAAAATTTGGGAATCAGTGTGTCACCTTCATTCCTCAGAAACCTTTGGATAAATTTGTATAATTTTTAGGTTTAGTTTTATGTTATTTTATTGTTCTTATAGTTCCATGTTTTGTTTTGTTTTTTTGTTTTTTTTTTTTACTGGGGGGAAAAAACAACCTGAGATTTTATTCAGCAAATTGGAAAATACTTGGACATTAACATTATAATCGCTGAATTTGACAGGGGTTTGTTCTTCTCAAAGACTTCTCCAGTCAGCTCAAGACATGAACCCTTTCACTCTTTACTGTATATCAAATCAGTGAACACTTACTGGCATTTTTGCAGTCATACCTCTTCAAGCTATAGTGTTTCTGCCTCACACATCATCACAAAAATATTGTTGTCTATATCCAACTAGATCATAAGTTGCTTAACTTCTTTACAAATGTGTGTGATCCTGAACATATTACTGGAATTCAGAACCAAGAAAAACAGCAATATGACTTCTTGTGTACGAGCTATGAAAGAAGCTGAGGGCAGGGAAGTAGACAAATGTTTCCACTAATCAGAAAAGAATTTTGCAGTAAGTTACATTGTGTTTAGTTGTAATGATTTGTGTGTGTTATTTGATCCATGCGTGTGTCATTCTCTGTAGCAATTGAAATGCAAGATTGATTGGATCAAGGCTAATAATATGCTCGTTTATGTAAATATATAGTCAGCGTGGTTCAGTGTCATTTTTAAATGGTTCTGAGCCAAACCAGGAGTTTTTAGAGGCAATAAAATACATGGCTTGCCCAAAGAATGCAGTCCTTTCAAAAGAGTTGACCAAAAACTAATTTATTTCTTTTTCTTACAGTGAATTCTAAACAAAGATATCAAACCAATTATTTTTGGGAGCTGACATTTAGATGCTTAGAGATATTAGCATTGACAGAGTTAAAAATCAGTAAGTTTAAATTAAAAAATAGCTAAGACTTTCTGTTCTTCTCCACAGCTCCAAATAGGCCAATCACAGTTTTTTCTCCATGATATCATGCACCATTTAACAACCTTTGAAAAAACTGCGGTATCCTTAAAAAATGGCAATATCATACACAACAAAGACTAATCATGAATGTTACTACTGACAGAATTCTCTATGTATATTCTTTATTACTGGGACAAAATCTGTGCATTTTTTTTAATATTGCCTGTGTTTTCTACCTACCATTTTCTTCTATGTTGTTCTGTGTTAAATTGCCCTAACATCAGATTTTTTTTTGAACACAGTACTTGCCACAAAACAATCAAAGTATTCTTACTTCATGTGGAAAATCTTCTTACTTCACATGAATACACAGCAGTAAATTGAACTATAGAATTAATCTCTGTGTCCCTGCAGACTGTAAGATTACCAGACAGAAGAAAAAAGTATTAACTCATTTCAGCCTCATTTTTTTAACTTCAACCTTCAGAAGTGTTTCTCACCTCAAAAACTGCTAATAAATGCAAGTAATGACCTTGCTTCAAATTAGCTTACAGGGAGNTCAGTGACTTGATTAGTCTTCGATAAAGCATTTAGGATTTAGAATAGATGAGCTGGGTGATACAAAGGAAAAGCAGTTGAGTTAAACAGCAGCTCAGGTGGGAGAACTGTAACAGCCAGGGCTGGAGGAGACTGACTGTGCAGGCTGTGAGAAGGGATTATGAAACTGCACCCACTGTGCTGATTCTCCCATCCACTGAGCTGTGATTAACACAGTTCCATATGAAGCTGGGGAAAAAAAACAGGATTTAGTAATATCTGCAAAACATATTGTTCTGAAGGAAAAATAGTCTAGTTTGGCTGGTGGGTCTAGGGTAGGTGCCAAGACAGCTAAATCATCAGCTCTCAGGCACTCCTGGGAAAGAGTGTGGAAAGTCCCCTGATTTTATACAGTGTGTTAAAATAGTTCTTTTGTTTGCATCATGTTAAGGTTGAATAAGATACCATCTGTGGTGAGATTTACATCTTGTGACAGGAATAATGACCATAATTGGTCTGTTATCAGCTACTTCTACTCATAAAAGAGATATAAAGATGGGTACCACAGCAAAGCGGGCCTGGACAGGTGCCCAGTTTTGAGCCTTGCTTGCAAAGGTTCAAAAAATGCAGTAGGACTCTGCACAGATTGGAGGCAAGAAGCAGTTGTCTCTAAGAATTAGTTCAAGACATTCTAATTCAAAAAGAATTAGAAAGATTTTGAGAATAATAACACTTCTTTCAGATGGTAAGAAGGCACAAATAATCACAGATAATGTACATATGAGTCAATTAAATGTCCCCAGGATTTGCTTTGAGACCAAATGGCATGGAACACCCTGTCCATACTGTTAAATTTTCTGATCCTCCAAATCAGGTGTCTGCATCCACACAGCTATTAGGAATGTTCCCTGGCCAATGTCAGCTTCTGAACAGGGCCCAGGACTTTTTCAAGGTGGACTATCAGCCTTTGGCCAAAACTGTTCCTGGAAACTTTACAAGTTAATAGTGTGGATGACTGTGAGAGTGTCCAGGACTGCTCCTGGCCCTGCTGCATTTATTGCTGTAGATGTGGTCTCTGTGCATAGGTATCACTCTGCTTATGTGTCCTCCATGTGTGACATATGAACCCCATCAACTTAAAATTTGATGGTAGAAAGATTGGCAGAGGTAGAAAGATTGACCACACCAGGTGCCACAAGGATGGCAACGAAAAAAGGTAAAATCAAGAGTGTTTAAGAGACAAAACCCACAGTGTGAGTAACACCTCACATATATTATAATACTCTCTCTCTGTATCTTTCCAGTTTGGGCTTTTCCATTATTATTGGCTGTACTGCTAAGACTGTTCATGAGCACATATTTGTCATTCAGAAGGTTCTTTCACTAATGCCAGAAAAGTAATAAGTGAAAATCATACTCTTAGTGCACATCTTCACCCCCTCAAAAATTTGGTAATGCAAACATCTCACCTTGTTCCTGCTTCTGAGCTCCTTTAGTACTTGGAAAGACAGTTCACTGAGCTCTAGCTTAGTCCACATATCAGTATGTAGAAATCATGATTGGACACCACTGCTAACCTCTGATGTTCCTTTTGCAGTTGTTTGTTTGGATTTTCTATTAGTTTAAGTAGTTTAATTTCAGCAAATATCTTGCACATGGCTGAAAAGGGCAGGGTCACTTTAGGGTGAGAGGGTCAGAGCCTGCTTAGGACTCTGAGTAGAAAGCTATGTTCACATGGTAGGGATACAGGGAAGAGATAGGCAAAACTGTGGGGGGGGATCAGGTGATTTGGTGATAGGACATTACTGCCTTATGTAAAATAATAGGCATATAAGCTTTTATTGGTACTGGTCAGTTTTGCTTAAAATGAGATTGTCCTTGAAAAGTGACCCCACTTACTTAGTGTTTCAAAGCTGTACAAAAGCACTGGCAGGGAGCTGTATCAGGGAACACCTTTCCAAATAACCTTTGTGCAGGCAGGCGGGTGGTGCTGGAGCTCCAAGTACTGCAGAGAAGTGGAGGCTGCCCAGGCACCACGTCCTGCCTCCTCTGAGCATATGAGCAACCTGAACAGCAAAAGTGAAGTGCATTGTGCAAGAGACAAATGTGTGTTCCATGCCCATGCAGACAGGAATCCTTCTGTTGTAGGCAATTCCATGTCATTCCTACACTAGACCAGTGTTTGCTCCTCAGTTCTGAATCCTTATACTTCTACTGGCAATCTTTTCCAGGTGGGAGACAGAGAAACAGGAATGCCATGATTTGTCTGAGTAGCATGGACCATCTGTACCAAAACAGGAAAAGATCTGGGTCTCCAGAGATCCAGAATAAGGCTGTCATCATAGGACCATCTATTTTCCCTGTGCCACTATGCTTCTTATGAAATAAAATGCCTTTCTCTGCTGCCCTGGGAATCTGATTCTGTGTACTGAATAAGTAAAACAGTGAAAGCAGGAACAGGAATAATTTTCTTTCCCTTTTAAGAGTTTGCAGGCTAATTTATTCTGTGTTCGTATTTCACTTTTCTCTATCGACCTTGCACATTTTCTGTATTTTCATCTGTGTTTAAAACACACTGTCTGTTTCACATGTCATTCTTTCTTAACAACATAATACTTGACATAATCTGCCCTCTGGATCCTTTCTGTGGTGTAATTATATTATCTTTGTTGTTATTGATTCCTGTTGCTAGGGGATGAGGTCGTGGCATTTCTGGACAGTTCTTTGCAGTTCAGCTGTATAGTTTTAACTCTTAAAGATTTTCCTCCTGAGAATACTGAATGCCAAGTTTTTGAAGTCCTAAAAAATGCCAGCAATCCCAGAGGATGATTTTGTCTGAGGAAATATTGCAAGATTTAATTATAAAATAAGAAAACAGATAACAATTGGGAGAGATTCTGATCTTAGCTGTACTTCTCTGAGAGCAGAATTTGGCCAATGAACTTTGATTTATTTCTTTAGCCTTGCAATGTTATTTTTCCACAGTTTGAATGCTTCCAAGTTAAAGTACTATAGGATTTCTTTATCAGTTGCACATTTCCAATTGATTTTTTTTTTTTTTTTGGAAGGGGCATGTCCTTTTGAAATACTTAAACTACTTTTGCTCTTCACTGAGTTTCTGCTTTTTTGTTGAACCTACATTCCCCCTTCCTTGCAGAACAGAACCTTGGTTCCACAAGATTAAAGGATTTATGCAGAATTTTCAACATTTGAATAATAGCTGAAACCAAAGGGAAGGGTGAAATAGCTGAAGGAGGCTTTCTAAAACAATATTGCTACTTTCAATATAAACTGGGGATTTATTTTTGTCTGGTTGGCTGGTTGGTTGATTGGTTTCTTAAGGCAACTTCAGACCATGCTGTGCTGTGCTTCTGGGTGAGACTGTCATATGCTCTTGGGATAAAATCTTAGGCTTCAGACTTCCCAGTTAATCTCTCACAACCTCACTGCAGCACTTGCCTATGTACTTTGACTTCTGCCTGCCTCTCTGAGAGCCTGCAGTACCACCCAAGGATGCCAGGTAGGTGAAGACAGGCTGTGACAGACCTCTGTCCCTGGTCTACTTCAGCCTGTTCTGGGCTTTGCAGCTGGGTAAGCTGCTGAGCCCTAGCTGAAGAGTTTTGGGGTTGGACAGATCTGCCATAACATCATGGCAGACTCTGCAGATAACTAAAATTGTTTATCTGACAGTTTCAGAAAATACTGAGATATAATAGCAGACTATTTTAGTGGGGTTTTAACACATTATTTGACTACATTTTGTCTATTGTTTGCTTTCTTTGCATGAGGCTGCCAGATTCCAGTATGCAGTAATTTTAATACTTAAGATGCTGTAATTAAAACAACTCATTTGATATGTAGAAGAAGATGGAATATCCTATTTCTAAGGTTTTATTTCTGTTTGCCCTTAAAATTTGGATGTCACAGAGCTGTCTTTTGGAGAGGTTCTCAGAATTATGTTCTCTTGTACAAAATAAACATCCAGCTTGTAATGAATCTGGTATCAGAATCTGCAGTTACATTGAGGTCTGTATCTGTGCTCCTGGCTTGAGCAGAGAAACATCTCTCTCACCCCTTTACCTAAGACCACTTTTCTTGTAAGAAATACTCTTATACTTTTGTTATTAGTATGCTTTTCAGCCTACTCTTCTCACTTTGGTTATGAACATGTAGGTGGAAACAGCAAATGTGTCTGCCATTAAATTGCATACTGCACAGGGGAGCAGTCTCAGAAAGTGACTTTCAAACTTTTAAACCCAAAGTGTTTGCATGAAATGCTTTTTCTTATTCTAACCTAGCCTGAAATGTGTCCTAAGTTGAATGTACTTGTGCTAAGGCAAAATGCACTACTTAGAGCTTGTGTGGCTCTTGAATGCATCATCAGCATTGTGTCCTTCAGTGCAGAGTCCTGCTCTGTGCATGCACTCACACATGCACACACTGCTTTCCTGAGAAGCGACACTGGCTTCTGCAGCAAGTCACAGCACGGCCCAGGTTTGAAAGCTGGGTAACAATGACATGGCTGGGTACAGGCACGATAAGTGTATGAACACCATCCCTTCGTTGCTGGCAACCCAGAAAACAAGCCAGATGGGTACACTTTCTTTTGCCCCCCTGAGTTTTGCTGTTCCCAAATCCTTTTTGTCTGTCTGCCTTATGTGGTGTAGACCTCATGTTTAGTAAGACAGCCAACAAGGGAGATCATGTATTCTAGAATCTTGTCCTCTTCCAGGTACATGCATAACATGTATATGCTACATGAGGTAGAAGCAAATGATTCATGATGACATCTCCTAAAAGCATGGCACAAAAGAATTGGTGGGCAATTTTTATGTGAGGAAAAATATGTCAAATGCTTATGAGAGGAACTGGGGAAAGCATCAATGTCTGCAGAGGGCTCTGTCTTTTGTAAATGCAAAGAGTTGCATAGTAAATAGCACTTCTTTGAAACCTCATAAAGCTGAAGTCTTTCTTTTAGAAGATCCCTGTGGTAATGCCAGCCACGCTTTACGAGCACTGTAGGAACACCATCTTTAGTTACAGCTGTCAGAGACGGATTCTTCTCTGCCTCCTCCTTCTCCTGCTGGCAGAGTTCCCAGATTGGACCCGTTTGCCTGTCAACTTGTTCACCTGCCTCAGCCAATGGTGTGCAAAAGCATCCCAGAGGACCTGACTCCCATCTTCCTCAAGGTGAGAGTAGCTCCATGACAGACACTCAGCACGCAAAGTCTCTCAGCACCAGGGGGTGCGAGTGTGAGATTCCCTTTCACACTGTGCCGAGTCACACACAGCTCCTGACACAATCTCCAGTGGGGATGCCTTCCTGCTGCCTCCTTAGTGCTGGAGCCTGCCAAACCATTGAGCACTTACTTCAGCAATTTCTGTGCTGTATGAGTTCAATCCTAAGCAACTGAACTTTTTTTTCCTGCATGTAATATATTAAATGTGAACAATGATGTGCATGGGAGGAAATGGGGTGAAGCAGAACTGTATGCACATTCATACAATGCTTATTTAATCTGCTTAAGTTCTCTCTTATTTAGAATGATCTTGTTTGTTTCAGTTCAACAGTATAAATATAAATCTGCTCACTGATGCTATGATCTGAGTCTTCAAGCAAGCCCTTTGAAGAAGAATTTATACCCTGAGCGCTCTTGGTTATATATCCATTACCTCTTATACCTTAGTTTACACCCATAGTTTATACAGCAATAAGAAAGTTTTATAATATGAAATCTACATCCTTGGATAATCCACTAAAAACACTTATTCACAATGAAAGCAATACAGAAGGGGATTACTAATAGCTTTCCTTTCCCTACTATTGCTGCAGGCAGCAAAACAATGGAATTAAAGTTAGCTTTATGTGCTGTCTACTCAGATGATTCCAGGATTACTGACTCTCTCTGGCTGCTACGGCTATGAATACATAAAACTGGTCAGCTCTGCAGTGTTGCATTTGTACTCCTGCCATTGAAGTAGCTCAAGACATGCTTTGTGAGGTGGGAGGAATCGGACTGAAAAGGGTTAGGAGTCAAGGGAAGGATGTTGGGCAGTTGGGGTTGATTTGGATTGGTACAATTCCATTGGAGTCAACAAAACTGTCTGAGTAATGACTCAATACAAAATTTGGCCATAACATTTAGATCCAAGAAAAATGGTGTCCACAGTTCTGTGGAGACTGAGCAGGGTCTTCCCAAATTTGCCCTAAGCTAGGACACAGGATCACATATTGGTTACTTTTTGGAACATTACCATTCTCTTTCTGGGAGAACTTTTGGCATGATATTATGTGTTAGTAGAAGCAATCTGCTTTGTACAGGTCCTGTACCTGTAGGTAAAAGCAGTCATCTATTTTATTGTAATTGCATAGTGCACAGTGGTTTCAATGAAAGCCTTGCAAATCCAGTCCTTGGACTTAATGGATCAGGCATTGAATTCACTGAGGTAGGTGATATAGGCATTTGGATTACATCTTTGTGCAATTGCTTTGCAGAATGATTTCCAGTCTGATTTGGAATCCTGTGGTGTGCTCAGCATGGTAGAGATCTATGCATACAGCCTTGTGCTTCACAGTGATTTTGAAGAGAGGAATCTATCGAAATTGTAAATGGCTCTATTTTAACTTTTCCGCCACCTGGCTGCAACTGCCCAGCCCCAGTGTTTTTCTCATTTCCATGGGGTTTTAACAGTTCTGTTGTAGAATCCTGATTCTGTGAGTACTGAAGTCCTCCTGCCTGAGCTGGCAATGGGAAGTGCTAAGGGGTAGTTTTCTTTTTTTCTCTGTGCTTTTTTGGTCACTTGGGATTACACGGAAGGCATTGACCTAATCATCAAAGACCCAGTCTTCAAGCCCTTCCTTAATTTCTGCTCATTACTTACTCAGGCAAGGATCCAGTTGACTTCCTCGAGTTCAGCCTCAGCAAAAAAACAAATTAACGACTTGGCCTCAGGTCTGATGTCATACTCCATTTCCTTTCACTTTAACTCTTCCTTTTACCAGGTAGGGAAACTGCACTAGAGAAGGCAGAGAGGGTTTGTTTTGATCACAGATTCTTCAAGTTACCAAGCTTTCCTGCAGGGTTTTTTTTCCAAAACACAATGTAGACGTCAGGTCTTGAGACATCTCTGAGAAAATGCCAGTGGTGTCACTGACATGTAAGAATCGAGTGGGGAAATTAGTAGTAGTTTCTCTGAATACACAGAATATAAGCAGTTTTTTGAACAACTTATTTCTCATAAAGGCTCTGATTACTCATAAAGACCCTGCATCCCTCTTTGGAGCTTTTTATCTTATCTGCTGCAGCTCATGATGGCATTTCCTGGCTCAAAGAGGACCCCAAAATGTCACAGGATAAGATAAATGCTGTTTCCTGCCCTGGCACACCCAATGCTGCCTGCCATGCCCCCAAGGGCAAGCAGACTTTGTCTCTCCATTCCATGGAGTTATATATAGATACAGATGTAGATACATGTAAACACACACACGGATGTACATATGTATATGTGTTTTGCAATAGACAAGGGACCACTTCTTTACCAGTGTTTGTTGATTCAGTTTGTTCCCCATTTGGGAATGAAATTGTAATGCAAATAAATTAATAACATGGAGCGACAATTCCATTTTCCCCCCTCTTTGTTGTCAGGGAGACTTAGCTGACTCCAAGTTTTCCATTTTGAGGTCAGGGGCTTAGCCATGAGCAAAGCCTCCCTCTGGCTATGCTCTGTTCTTGCATATTGAGCCTCCGAAGAGCAAGAGAGAAAAAAAACTTAAGTCTTCTAGATCTCCTACTCCCAACTGTTTCATGAGAGCTCTGAAAGGGCCTTGCCCTTTCCAATTCAAGTTAGCATTTCGGATTCAAAAGACCAGACAAATGCATGATTGTTCCATAGATATGTCTGCCTCAGTTGAATGTCATTACTGGAATGCTGTCAGCGTAGATATCCCGTTGTTTCTTTGAGACAGATGCATGCCGTCTGTGCCAAATATATTGGCAAACACACAAACGCACACAAGTACACACTCATGCCAATACATTTGTGGAGGGTTCCCAAGCAGCATAGCTGCATGCAAATATGAAAGATAGCTAGGGAAGCAGGGCACTCAGTAATCCTGGGCAACCCCAGCAGATGATGTTATGCAGATTCTGACAAAGAGTGGACAGCAGTGAAATTCTCTGGGTCCCTCAACAGAAGGGGCACTGGCCACCGTGAGAAAATAGCTTACAGTTGGAGAGCTCAGCGAGTGAGGTTTGGAGCAATGCAAAACTTGCACCTTACCTTCAGCTAACAGGTTTCAGTGTGTTTGCAAGCTGAGTAAAATATTCACAGACACAAACTTTTCAAGTTTCTTTAGTGAAAAAAAGCACTTTTGTAATTTGCAGTAGGGTAAACCAAAATTTATGAAGAACAACCATGTGCTCTTAAATGAGTTGCTGCAGCTCTATTTTTGCATATGTTTGGATTTTGATAGGAAATGTTCTAAATGGCCTTAGTTACCTCATTGGTATTTGCCACGTGTTGTTTTTGAATCCTGTTTCGCATTTTTCAACTATTAATTAACTTTACTGAGGGACCAAACATGATGGGCTTCCTCCCACCCCAACTGTCCCATATGTTATTTCATTATAACTCAGTTTTTCACAGCTCTTTCTTTCTTCAGCACAATCATCCATTTGGCTATTGGCTTCTGTTCTCTTTTCACCCTTCCCCCTGAGTACCTGCATATTCCTGGGTACAAAGAAAAAGAAGCTCAAAGATTCTGAGCCTGCACTGTGGCATATGGGCTCTGCCTTTCCTTCCAGTTTGCAAGAAATGGTTCAGCAGAAGAGCTTCAGCTGGTGTGAGCTGCTGAAACTCCATTGGCCCTCAGTGGAGCTGCAATCGTGTATACCAGCAGCACACCTAGTGGCCTTTAGCTTCTGCTTGTTTCTTCAGATACTAAATCATCAGAACACCTGTACTGAGACACAGATGAAGCAAGGAGCAGTATCTCTATAGCAAAAATTTCAGGATCCATTTTAATGAAAAAGACTGGACCGTCACTGTGATATTGTTATTAATCACACTGTCAATTTAGAGCTTGATCCCACTCTTCCCCAGGTCAGTTAGAGAAGTCTCCTGTAAACCAGAATCAGACCCTTCTTGAGGATGGGAATAAATGTCAGTCCAACTCTTTAGTCAGTCTTCAGCTCATGAATTCTGAGTAGTTTCACGGATATCAGTGGTAAGGATTGTACAGTCGAGAACTCCATCTACTATGAACACAGCTCCCACTAAATATGGGGGGGAGGTTCATTGAAAAACAATTAATCTTCCTCACCTGAATTTTGCCTTTAATTGCATGACTCAGCTTTTTAACAGAATTTAAGAACCAGTGCTGTGCAAATAACAACTTACATTTGTATTCAAAGGAAAACTCAAACCTACTTAATCCAGGGGGTTTTTTATAACCTACCTTGTTCCTTAGCAAATCCTAACAAGGAAACAAGTAGGCTACATAAATCACTTTTATGCTACTTATGTCCCTAATTGGGGATAGGTCTATTTATACTTCTGTGTATGTTTGTATATATATTTTTTTAGTTATATTTATCTATATATATTTATGAATTGTGCACATGCACCAGCCCACAGAGAAAGGAAATTGATGGATCACAGAAAAGGAAGGAGTAATTTCCATCAGCAGTATAATGTAGATGTAAAATCTGTGGTCTGCAGAGTGTTTCAGGAAACAAAGGACAGGCCAGAACTCTGTGAATGTGTGTGTTTGGAGAAAGCTTAAAATTATTATTTGTTCTCTTTCACCCAAACTGTTATTTATTGCAAGTACTTTGCAGCCAGTGAAGAAATAATGTATATTCCTTCTTTAGCTCCAACAAAGGCAAGAATGGTATAACAACTCCAGAGAAAAGGAACAGTTTATTGAAACAGCTTTTTTTTTGGAGAGTCAGACCTTTGGTCATGGCTTACTTTGAATGGTACTTACAGACTGGATCTTTCTTACGGTTACCTTTATGTAATACTTTGCTGATTCTACCAGTTCTCAGACATAGATATCAGGAGGACATGGCTGTGGATAAGGTGGTTCTGTGCTGCGTACTGATCACCACTCTATGTGAAAGTCCACCTCTGCTCTTTAGCAAAGTGACTGACACAAGTGGCTGCAGCACCAAGTTATTCAAAAATCACAAGTTCTGTTGCCTTACCACAGGCAGTGACAGACAGGAACAAATGTATTTTAAAATAACTTCAGGAATACACAGCTTTGTTATTTTGTTTTCTTTTCTGTGCAAGAGAAGAATTTTTTTCTTAATTACTTGGCAACAATAGAAACTAAACTTCTCTGTTAAGTTTTTTTCAAATTATGTCTCATGAGTAGCTCAGCATAGAGGCAGGATCAAGTGCTTTATCTCTGGGAATACATTTAGAAACAAAAAGAAAAGCAAAAAGTTTTGTGGGTTCTTCAATTTGCAAGCAGCATCCTGTAGACCTATATTGGTCTACCTTGTTTCCAGCAAAAAATAGAATATTAGAAACTCTCTGAGAAGAAAAGAGTTTTTGGTTTCTCAAACATCACCATTGCTTTTACTAAGCAGAGGCAGGGCTCATTTTAGTGGCTCGGTGCTGGAGTTCATATTTTATGGATTTCTATTTAGCATAAGCTTTCTAACCATGTTACAAAGGGAATTTTATACCACACATAGGTGGTTTCGGTTTTTTAAGAAATGCTTGCTTACTTAAAGAATACCATGTTCAGTGCCTACCTTCCACTCCACATTCCTGCCTCTTACTTAGTCTCACAAACTTCATAGTTAAGTATCAATGCCTTATCTTCTAGAGGTCTTTTTCTGTGGGAAGAGTAACTAGAGAGGCTATGTTCTTGTCTGAGGGAGAATACTCAGGTCCTTCCTCTTAGCTTTCACTTGTTCTTTGCCTTACACTCAACACTTGGAAAAGTACAAGTGTTTCAGAATGTTGTTTGACTTCAACACAATTGAGAAAGAAATATTTTGATATCTGAGGGTTTGGAGATTGCAGGCACCGGTAGCTAAGAGTTACCAATAGCCCATACCACTTAGTATGTATGTTTTAGACCAAAAAAAAAAAAGTGAAATTCCAATTAGGAAAACAAGGCTCCAATTTTCCAAGTTAGTCTAAATAACTGTAAGAACTAGAACACTTAGCCTTAGTGAGTATACCAGATCAGTTTCCACAAACCTTTGCTTTTACAGACAGTCCTGGTTACTACATCCAAATCCACAAGTCCTTTGTTATTTAAATCTTAACTATCAAACAGTACTTATCTTTTTTAATAAAACCACAATAAAACACATGATCCTAACAAAGGGAAGAGCAGGTGGAGAATGAAGATAGAGCTAATTTTTACCACCTGAAATCACAGAACTCTTTCCTCATGAGATTTTTATGTGAATCAGAGCCACTGAAGAAATAACAATCCATAAATTTGAATCAACACTCATTAAATCCAGAAGGTGAAGTTAGTTTACATGCAAAATAATCTACAAAATCAATGACCTACACAGTTCCTACATGGTAGTTTATGTTAACTGCATTCATGGTTAGAGGAACATTTATCTCTGGGTAGGTCAATATAATTTCCTAGAAGTCAACTGAGCTACTCAGACACTGAAATTGGTCCTTTATGTTTTGAATGTTAGTGGTTCAAACTATAGTCTGGAAAGTATTGGTAGCTACAGCATGGATTTTCCATTTACATGTTGCTGCTATATCTCCTGACCTACAAAAGTGACAGGAGTAACATCTGATAGGACCCATTGTGGCTCTGAGGTCTGCGCTTGCCGAGGAGTTGTAGTGCGGGAAAAGCCCCGGGGAGAGTTCTGGCTGACTCAGTCAGGAAATCAGCAGTGTGTGCTGCAGTGTTAGTTCTGCATCCAGCACGTACGCTACGGACACCATACACCCCCCTTGCAAGCCAGGAGCCTACAACCACTGAACTGCAAGGTAGGGGAATCCCAAAGCTGTCCTCAGCTCATAGAGAAAATCCTCACAAGCTGGTGGGGGCTATTCAGCAGTTCAGCCTTAAACTTTCACAGGGAAAGCCTCTGTAAAATCAGTGGATGAAATGGACAGTTATGTGATATTATGGCACACCAATATTTTTGGAATATCATGCACTTATGCTGGTATTTTTCAGATGTGGACTGCAGAAGGAAAAGATTATTAAATGGATGGTATGAAAGCTTCTTCACTGACACACTTCTACATTTCCATTGTCACCACTGTGTAATTTCATGAGCTTCTAAATGCTTTCTGTATCCTCTTTTCTTTCTCATTCCAAAAAGTGGTCCAAATAGTCTCTGGGCAATAGTCTCTTGTGACCTGTGGTGATAGGGAGGTATGTATATCTGTAATTTCATGATCTCTTCCTAAAGCAGAAATTACAGCAAACCACTCCACACCAATGGTTTAGATGTCAGTATGGAACAAAAAGACGTGAGTCAAATTTTTCTTCACTTGTCAGTGTGAGGGATGTCTATAAAGAAGAAAGCCCTTTGAAGGAAATGAGCAAAATCAGCAGCACTGGTGAATATAGAGCTCGCAAGCACATTCTCTCATGAAAATTTATTTTTTTAAAGATGAAATGCCCAACATTCATCAAAGTTGATCTCAGTTAATCTAATCACAGAGTACAAAATATTTCAGTTGTTAACTGTATTGGCACATATGGTTATGTGTGATTATTTTCTCCTGCCTCAGCACAGTGGCATAATTTTTATGCATCCTTCCTTGACTTGCTTCTCTTTTCCTTGCTACTTACAAATGGTTTTCAACTAACATATTTCATGAGGTACCTCCCCTCCAAAGGAATTAATGTGCAGCTGGAGCAGCTGAGGCAATAGGACATGCAGTAGGACTCAAGGAAGAGAATACTTTGAAACCAACAAGAGGCCTGTATTGACAGGTTGCTCAGGACTTTCGCCTACTGGGTATGCTCCTTCTTTACTGCTTAATTATCCCCATGGAAATTTACTTTTCTCATATCCAAGAAAAATCACCTCATTCTGATTCATGATTGCTGTCTCTTATTCTGCCACCATGCACCTCAGCAAAGAGCCTGACTTTCTGTTCTCAGTTGCCTCTGTAGGTCCTGAGGACAGCAGTTCCTCAAGCCATCCCATTTCCAGGCTGAACCAGCCCCAGTCCCTCAGTCTCTCCTCACAAGACAAGTTCTTTGGCCTCAGCTGCCTCAGGAACTCTCTCCTCAACAGCTTCTCCTGCAGTTTATTGGCAGCCTTCGTGTACTCAGTGGCCCAGAGATGAACCCAGTATTCCAGAGACAGGCAAACAAATGCCTAGCAAAAAGGAACAACTGCTTCCCTCATTTGCTGGCGGTGTTCCTGCTGACAGAGCCCAGGGCACTCAGCCTTCATCCCTGCCAGGATCCTGCTGGCCCAGGTTCAACCAGGTGTGTCCCAGGAGCTCCCCAGGAGCTCAGTCCCTGCTCCACAGAGCTGCTCCCCAGCCAGGCAATCCCAACCTGTTTCCTGTCGGGTGTTAGTCCCAGACACATGGCAGAGCAGGTGTCCTGACTGAATTTCATGAAGTTTACTGTCAGTTCATTTCTGCCGCTAGCTCCTTTTGAATGCAGCCCTGCCCTTGAGCGGATCAGCTGCATCCTCCCACCTGCCCCTCCCCTACAGGTCCTTAGAAACTTGATGAGGATAATTCTGTCTCCTTCTCCAGATCCAGGCTAGGGTCTCTGAGCAAGGCTCCTTGTAACCATTTACAAACACTTGCATGTAACTTTTTTCCATCTATTCTTAATTGCAAGCTAAAATTGTTGCAAATATTGCACAAAAACCCCTTTGACAGTAAATCTGTCCAAATATGATGTTTCCAGCAAACTTGTTGAAAGATGTTCTAAAGAAAATAAAATTAGCCTGCCAAGATATTTTGTAAAGCAACAGAAATTGATGGAGTAATTTTACACGTTATTTTGTCATTTTCCTATCTGACAAATTTGTGGGGCTGATGAGAAGTGACTTAGACTTCACTTATGGCTTAGCTCTAAAGTACCTCCAGAAACAAATATGGAGGACTGTCAGCCTGCCCAAAACTGAATTGAAGACCTATATAACAAAAAGGATGACATGCAAGTGGCAGGACACTGCTCAGGGAGAAAAAATTACTCTGCTCTAATCATATTTTTGTTTATCATTGAGCCCAATTCCCTGATGCTCATGTGTCCCTGACTTCAGAGATTGTTAGCACAGTATTTGATTGGAAAAAAGCAGAATAAGATGTTCTTTAAAGTTAAGATCTCTTTACACTACTAAAACACACACACACACAGGGAGGCAAAATGCCAAAAAAGTCATATTTAAAGCACAAAAGATGCAGAGCCAGAAATTCCCTGGCTTCGTTAGAGGTGTGACCATTGCTATGTAGTTTTTAGTCTGAGTTTTGGCTCAGTTCTCAGCTGTCATCTTTATTCATAAGCTCAGAAATTCTGCTGAGTGTGTCAACTGCCTCTTTGCTGCTGTGGCTGGATGTGTTTTCTTCTGGTTTAGAATATTTCTTGCAGATCCTCTCTCTGGCAATACGTTCTTGCTAATTTGTTGATTTGATTTTGCTAAAAGGATGGGACGGGTAGGCTTGAAAAAGTAAGGAATTCTTTCTCTTAACCCTTCCATAGTTCTGCATTTGCCATCTTGCATGCATGATTAGCAGGTTAGATGATATGAGAGTTTTTCTTTTTTTAATTGCTCCAATGAGAATTTTGTGATTTTGTCCAACTATTTCCACTTGAGTGTCTGTCATCTTCAGTGCAGCTCACTGGGTTTGTATTCCATGAGATAAAGTGCTGTGTTAGAGATACCTGGCTACCCTGAGTGACTTGGTTTGTACACACAATACAGCTCAACTTCAAGCAGACGCTAGCTTCAGAAATGGAAGCAGCAGAGCTGCATCAACCCAGCACTAAAGCCAGGCTGATTAACCTCCCTGAAAAGCTCACCACATTACCTAAATCTTTACAGCATCTTAGGTCACGCCTTGTTTTTCCTCCTCTTGAATACATGATATGGCTCCTTGATGTCTGACCAGCACTCTTGAGCATCTCTCCAGTGTGCCCCCTCTAACTGTATGGAACTGGGAATATCTTCATGACCATTTAATGAAGTTTCCAATTCCTAAAGCCCCTTTCCTTTTGGCTCAAATAAGCCAGTGTACTTAGGCAGCAGGATAGAGACACAAAAACCATTTTCAAAAGCGAAACAAGAACGGTTCTGTTATCTGCAGACTTGAATGGAAAAAGTACAACACTTCTTAGAGAGAGAGGTACTACACAGTGTGGAAAAACCACCTTTGAAGATGCTATCAGCACAAGTTCTTCAGCCTGTACTCTGTGTCTACAAGTGTAATAATGATGGTTGAGCCCAGAAAGCTTTCTAAATCCACCTGAAAAGATGGCTTATGTTACTGCCTTTGCTCTGACGTTTTGAAGACCGTCATTGAATTTTGATATCCACCAGGTAAGTGGTAGCTCCAGGTCTCAGCACCCAGACAGGATCTAAGAGGCCTCCCTTGCCCTGAACACAACTGGTCTGTCTCCCAAACCAGCCATGTGAGCCCACAGTATCCAAGCTGCTGTCAGTCCTGTTCCAGTGGTTCTTCCATGTGGAAAAAACCATGTGTATTTTGCTGTCATAAACATTAAGTGAATCCTTAGCCAATGTCAATAATTTCTGATTGATATATATTTTTCCCGTTGTAGATAAAAATGTAGCCGTATACAACCAAGACACTTTTATTGTTTACCTAAGAAGGCTCAGTTTTGAGACAAAATCTTGGTCCTGTCTTTACCCATCTTTCTATATAAAGCATGTGAGGTCTCAAGAAGTCTTGAGATTTTTTTTGAAGACAAAAACGTGGGTAGATTTATATTGTTCATTTAAATTAATGGAGCTAATGTGGTGCTTGCTAGCTCAGAATCAAACCTCCAGACTCAGCAGAGGGTTTTACTAAAATTAGAAACACCAGGTGTGTTACTGATATATCTCCAGGTTGCTTGTAAATAGGTGGCAGATGTCAAAACATTCATAATTTGCAGTGTCTGAGATTAAGGTCCATATGCCCACCGTGATGTCAAAAGTAGGACAGGAGCAAGACAAAACTGAAGTGTCCAGTGTGCTTATTGAAAAAGAAAATATTACCAAGGAAAGGATTTGGGGAAAAGTGCAAAAGTGAAACGTAGAAGAGGCATAGGAAGTTTGTGAACTTTGATGTGAGAGACACTTATCTTTGAAACAAGGCATTTAGCTCGCTTAGCAAGTACAGTGCTGCAGTGGCAGAAGCAGCCTCCAGTTCTAGCTGATTATCACCTCTTTAAAAATATTTAGGGTGAGCAGACACAGTAGTTCCTTAAATACTGCATAAGATACAATTTATCAAAAAGAAATAGGTGCTGCTTGGCACCTGCTGTAATTGCTATGATGGAAATAGCCATACATAAGTATCAGAAGAATGGGTGCCACATTTTTTAACAGCTCACAGCTATTTCATGTATTTCTAATGGCCAATGAATAAATGATGCAACATACATTTTACATAACTGTGGAGTAATGGATCTGAGATTAAATCATACATAATGATTTTTAGGTGCCAGATACATTTAATATACTGAAGGAAAAACTTATTCGATGTGAAGCCTGAATATAATTGCAAGTATATTGGAGAGTTTGTGGGAACTCTTTCTATACCTGTAGAAAATTATGTGGCTCTAGTGGCAGACCCATCATAATATATGAAGAGCAGACCCACAGACCTCACCCCAGCTGCTTGGGTCAGCTTCTAAACCTCCAGTCTATAAAATCAAGTTCTAAATATTCTTTTTTTAATGGATCCTGCCCCTGCTTGCTACTATAGTCTTCTATATGAGCCACTAAAAGATAATGAACACAGCTGAGCATAAATTAGTGGTGATTAATTTAAAAACTAATAATAATAAAAAAATTACATGACCTTCTTACTGCAAAAGAACCTCCCCTTTTAATCAGTTAAAAGTGTACAAATAGTAAGAAAAAAAATTATTTTTGATTCCAAACAAAATGTCTGAATTTTTTTTTGCCCACTGGAAGGAAATGAGATAATCTTTAAATAATGGAATTTTTCAGTCATTTTTTGACTCCTAAGGAGAAAGTACATTGTCTTCCAGGCAGACGAATCTTTCATCAAAGAATTTCAGATGTGATTTTTTTTCTTAATGTAATAAGACACTATGCATTTTGTCCTTGGTTCTCTGGAAGAGATCTCAAAGAAGCAATTAATATCAAACTGAATGACTGACCAACCATCTGCCAATTCCAGCACATTCAATACAACTGATGCTTTATTCAAATACAGAGTACAGACTCTGCCACCAGAAGAATTGATTTAGGTCAGATGGGAAGGAACGAATAATATGTAATTATACACACACTGAGACGTGCTCATATAAGACTTTCAAGCAGTAAAAGTGTTTTTCTGCTACAGTAAAGGAGAAAAGATAACAGGAAACTTTCAGTGTATTGCAACACGTAAGATTCAAGGCAAGTCATACTGAATCTTTGTTTCAGTCATGAAGTTGTCTGGTGAAGGGGAGGAGTTGCCTCATTACAGAAGGTTTTGCTGTTTAAACCCACATATTCAGAGATGTTAAAAGGATTAAACATTCAAATCTGATTTATTTTGGTGGACTTGGGCAACATAATCCTCAGGCAACATTTAGCTCTCATGTTTTGACATCACAGAAGGCAGCTGCAGGGACAGGAAGCCATCCAACAAAGGGAGAGGAAATCCTGGGTTCTTTGGTTCAATAGAATATAAATGAAGAAGACATTATACTGAATAAGGAATCAAAGCTTGCAGAAGACATTTTGTGTCAGCTTCTGACCACTGATTTGGTGACAGCCTATAAATCAACTCCAAAGTCAGCTGCAAAGTCATGTGAGGGTTTCTACAACCTTGGGATCTATGGGTCTGCACTGTATTTTGCCTCAGTTGATTTGCTTAGCTGCAGAGGGATGTGTTAGAATCTTTTCTGGAAACAAGAAGACAAAACCTTCACGTGTGTTAGCATTTCTGTATTTACCCAGAAAATATCCTCAAGTCATTCTGCAGGATGTGAGGGGAAGTTAGAGGAGACCTGATTTCTCAAAGTAGGATTTTCATGGCTGCCTGTACAGATCCTAGGTTTTTGTAGAGAAAAAAAATCATAATAGTGATCAAAATTAAAAATGATTGTTCAGAAATTACCTACCTTTTCCTTTCTTTTTTAAAAATTTTCTCTGTGAAAATGATGTTATTCTGCTACATGTCATGGACAGAAATCAGGAAGGGTCATATCTACCAGGCTTATCTATACAGCATGGAATTCTGAAAATGGGTGAAAAGCACTCAAACTTCCACAGAAGTGAAAGTGCTAGCTTATTTATTCTTGAGAATCTTAGAACCTCTGCTTTGATATTGCTCAGAGCCATTCATTCATTCAGAAGTGTGTTGTGAGTCACCAACAGCTCTGTGATACTAGGAAGCTGCAGCTCAGGACATTTATGATTAAAGTTTGAAAACAGAACTTGCTTCTTGACCCAAACACTTGGGCCTTAGGATTAGCTAAGTACTTTCATTGTTCACCCATGGATTCCTATGTGAAGCACCTATAGAGAACACCCTATCTGCACAGTCCAGATATCTCAGATAGTCAGTGCTTTCTCCTGAAAAATACTTCTGAACTCAGCTATTCACACAGCGTGCATCCTTTGCCTTTAATAAAAATTGGAACTAATTAACAGCATGTGAAAATAATTGCAAACTGTTAAATCCCTGTTCATATAGCCAGGCATATTGTATAGACAGCCTAGCAGGTTTCCTGTGGTTGCCTATAGAAAACTTCTGCCTTCGTTTTTAATTGCCTACTAGCACTTAAGTCAGACCTTTGCTTGTTGTGCTTTGTATTTCACAGGTCAATGAGGATTTATTTGTTTGTTTAAAATAAGGAAAATTAATTGACATTTATTTTCAGTCTCACTGAGTTAATTTGGTGTGAAGGAAGGAAACTTTCTGCTTCGAAGGAAACATTAACTGCTTTTATGTAATCTGACGCTCTTGCTCTATCTGCCATCTCTTAAAATATTGCTGCTGACATTTGTCACCCTAGTGAGTGGAAGGAAGTGAAATTGAGTGAACTTAAAATAATTCAGATTCTTTAGCAAAAATTATGCCTGCTGCTATTTTCTGCCACTAGTGGGGAAAAGGGTAGAAGACCTCTAGCCTAGAGTCAAGCTTGTCTGCAGCCTGACTTGCTTCATGTTAGAGGTTCTCCCTCTGTGCGTTCCACCCAGCTGCACCTCCAAACTGGCCTGCAGATAGTGACACCGTGGGAAAGTTGGTTGGAGCTCTTGACATTAAACTTTGCTAACCCTTGTGTGCAGCTGCTACAAAGAGAAGCTCTGCTTTGCCTTCCTCAGCACCTTCCAGGGGCAGCTGTGGGCCCTGTGCTCAACGACCTTGCTGTACTGGCAGAGTGATAGCTTTGATGGCTGTTTACAGCTGGGGAGGTGATTCTGTTTCCCTCTATTTCTAGATACCGTTTCCTTCTTCCTATTGTTGAGCATTTTATCTCAACCACACAGAGTATCAAAACCCGAAGTTTTAGCGCAGTTTGCTGGTTCTTTAGGCTGCCTTGCTCCGTTCTGCTCTGATACTGAGACCAGTCTTGACTGAAGGACAGCCCCTGCCCAAGCCAATCCACAGCACTCTCATCCTGTCACCCCAGAAGGATTTGCTGTCTTGGAGGGAAACAAGGGCACAGGCACATCTTCTGGCTGCTTTCACTTATATTAAGAAGTGAGCTGAAGTGCAAACAGATTTCTCTGCACCAGTTTCTTTCCAGCAGCGGAGAGTTCTACGAAGACTTACTCATTCGGGTTCCTGCTGAGAGATGTAATATATGCAACCAACTCCCAGTAGATTTCTGCCCCAAAAAATATCTTTTCCTTTTCATTCTTTTCATTGTTATGCCACCTAACATAAAAGTAGAAAGGACGAAAGCAACTTTTTTAAAAGACATTTCTTACTGCAGATGTGAAACTCTTAGTGGTACTTGTAAGTTACTACACATTAAAATACATGATCAGACCATCAGACCCTGAGTATCCCAGGAACAGATGGTGTATTGACTGCTAAGGGCTAATCTTCATTTAAGGTACTCTGATTGCAACTGAATCTAATGAAAGGTATGACTCTCAAAACCCCTGCTGCTTAAAATGCTGTTTCATTCCTGCTACTATACTTCTTTTTCTTTTTTTTCAAGATTGGGAAGATTAAAAGATGAATGAGATCTCAATATTGAAAGACAACGTGTAGCCTCATGAAAATTAGATTTTTATTTCTTCCTGATAGCACTAAAGTTAAAAATTATTAAACTTGTATTCCGATTCCCTTCTCTGGGTTTCCAAATCTGTGCTATTTCTTATGAATCTTTGTTTAATAAAATATGAAAATCCTGTAACTCCTTCATTGACAGTGATGCTTAGTCTTTTCTAATAAAAAGTACAAATCATTTTTACAATATGAATAACTAAATACCTCTGTATTAATACAAATCAAATAGCATTATATATTTCTTAGAGCTGTAAGTTGTAAGTTATAAAATTTTATTTTAAAAAATTGCCATTTATTAAAAAAATATGGTCATTAACAATGGTATTTATTATTAACAATTGTATTTAAATAACACTCTGACCACTACTTTCTTTTATGGACTTTTCCTCAGGATGCAATCCTATATTAGTATTTCCAATGCTTATAGGGTAGGTCAGTAAGTGGTTTTTAATGTTTTTAATCCCTTTTTAGTCCTTGTATTTCACTTTGTTCTCTAGTTTTTAATTAAGTATTTAAAATGAAATTTTAAAATATTTTTGATGCTTCTGCAAGGATTTGATCAAAAGTTTTTGCCAAACTTTGTGACAAGTAGAATACTTTCAGTAGTGTCATTGCTATTTTTCTTTGAAAAAAATAATTTTTCACAAGGAATAAAAACTATGTCATCTTGGGACTTTCCCATGTCGGGCCAGAAGCTGGACTTTGATGATCCTTGTAGGTCTACTCCAGCTCAGGATATTTTATGACCAAAAAAAGATGTTTCTTAGTTCTTTACAAAGATTTCTTTGTAGTTAATATTATAGAAATGCAGAGAATTATTTGGATGAACTTGGTGATCCTGAATGTTCACTAACAAGCGAACATAAATACCAGAATTGTTTCAATGGTTTATATGTAAAATAGACTTCTAGGTTACAGTGAGAAAATAATAGCAATATTATTCCATCACAAAAGGAAATACCACTGAAGGAAATGAGAAACCATGTAGGCAAATGATAAAGTCAGTGCCGGAATGTTTGCTGTAATGGAACTGTGAGGCTGAATACATTTTGAAATATTATTTTTTTTAAATTTAATTGAATGTTGTGGTTACTGTTTCACAGTCATTACCACAGAAATGAATGTACAGGCTGTATGTGATTTGAAAATGCAAACATTCACCAGTTACTTTTCAGGCTTGAAAACATGAAAAAATTCAGGTGTCTTCTAAAGAAATATGTAAGTGCAAAAAATGCAATACAACCTCTTTGCTGGTTCAGGCTCACTGTAAATTAAAAAAAAAAAGGATGTGGCTTCCACTGAAGTACAGTTGTGTGTACAGTCTCTTCTGTATTTAGGTTAAGAGCATCTGAGAAACAGGGAGAGATGAAAAGGCAAATAAGGCCCTTCAGTCTTACCTCAAAACCTCTAGTCCACATCTGAAACACAGTCTGCTGCTCTAGCAGCGTTTTCAGGACTTCTTGCAGCATCTGCCACTAGATTAGCTTAGTTTGGACCGCAGTTTTCAGGGCTTTGATGTAACAGTTGTGAAAAGGAATGCTTGGACTCGTCTGTCCTAGGGGTCCTGTCCAACTGTAATGGTTCGATGATTCTGTAAAAGAACCCAGCTGACAGCTCTGTACAGTGAACTCTTCTGCTCATTGGTCCACAGAAAACGTGCAGCAGCTGATATGAGGTCTCTGCACTTCAGCACCACCAGCCTGCAGAACTGCCTGGGGGAGTAGGAGGAAGAATCTCATTTCTCTGCCTGTACCACCACTGGGATTAAAGGTATTGACAGCCACCCTTGTATAAAAGCCTTCTGTGTGCATTAAAAGACAGCAAAGTTCTGAAGCAAAGGTACCAGAAAAGAAATATGCCTTAGCAAAGGTAATTTTTAAGTGAAAGCAATTTGGCTTCAGTGTGAACAGTAGTAAATTGCACCACAACACCCTGCAAGAATGTTATAGTTAGCAGAAAGGTATTTATACATGATTTTTTTTAAAGCCTAGGGAATTCAGAGTTAAGATTAAATTCACAAGCCATAAAACACCTGAAAGTTTGAAAATTCATAGTTAGGGTCCACAAATTCGCTTGGCTTGCTCCCATGGTTGATAGCTATCTTCCCAAATTCTCTTTTATCTCTCTTGCAGTAAACAGTATTTTTTTGATAAAGCATTTTTAAAATACTTTAAGAAGTATTTGAAAATGTTGTACTTTATTTGCACAGAAAATTCAGGAAGGGATCAAAGCATGTGTATGGTTTTGGTTTTGGCTGTCTGTTCTCTGTCCCTGAGTTGCTGATGAGCTAATATTAGAACATCAGGATGTATTGCTAGAAAATCACTAATAACCTCTGCATGTGTGAGCTTAACTCTGACTAATATATCCATTGTATCATGATGCATCTTGGTTTTTTGTCATGTTTTTTGCCATGAGAGGGCAAAAACTGAGGAAGTGTTGTGTTTTGGTTTTGTCTCATAAATGATGAAAAATCTGCAAAAAATCTAAATCTGAAAAGACTTTGAATTCCTAGAAGGTTTATAATATTGTAATTATTATTAAATTCTCCTTTCTGCAAAACAACAAGCTGAGGGGAAATTGTATCTTAGTCCTTGCTTTGAAACTTGAGTTGTGGATGTGGGGAAATTGGGGGGTAAATTTTAGAATTAGAATAAAATTACTGATAACTGTGAAATTTGTAAATGAGGCATCATTAATGTATGGTGTTGAGGATTATATAGGAATGAGGAATATATTATGTGTGTTGAAAACACAACTGTTATCCTTGCATAAATATTTCATGCCATTTAGGGGTGAGCTTTTCAGTTCCAATACCTGTGTGTTGTTTTGAGAGTTACTGAGCCTGTATCTTTTGTACAAACCCCAAAGTAACAGAGGCACTGCAGAGTTCAGAGCAGCGCTTCCAGAAGCTTAACCAATGTCAGACTTCATTGATGCCCTTTCCAGTCATGTGCATCCTGCTAGCTTTGCTTCTGAATACAAGTCATATATACCTGTCTGTAGAAGTAATGCAGAAATACATTACCAGTGTTTGTTTTTAATTCTCCTTACGACCTGGATGGCTTATGAACAAATTTTGAAGCCTAACTAAAATAATGCATTGAAAGCTGCCACTGGATTTGAACAGAGTGAAGAAGCAGTTACACTTTTTTGATTTAAAAGCAAAGAAAGTTGGGACTCAGAGTGAAAAGTAAAACCCTCTTTATTTGTCGGCTCTCAGGGATTAAAATTAGCAAACAGTGGAGAGGTTTGGAGAAGTCTCAGTTTTTCCATTCTTCCCCCTTGTGTATTGCAAATACTGTTACAAGAGAATGACAGGTAATATTGGCTCTATGAAACAAATGGCTGGCAGTTTTTCAGGCTCGCAGCTGACAATCCCTTGCACTGCTCTTGGCTGGTGAAGACGACCAAAGTGTTCTCAGTAGCTCACAGAGATAGCACTGTTTTGGTTTAGAATGAGCACAGAGTATGCCATTCCCTGCTTATCTACAACAAGCATCTGTTTTAAGATCACAGTACTTTCTATAGAGCTGCAAAAATGTATTGACACATTTCAAGTTAAAGGGAGATGGAGCTCACAGTGTAATCACACGGGATACTGCTCCCACTGGAGCCGAAAGCAAAGCTTCCTGTGACTTCATACAGTTCAAGGATTCAGTCCCAGCTTCTGAAACAAATACAGTGAAGAGACAGGCAGAGAATAAAAGGGCTATGTAGCAGCTGAGTACAGAGACAAGTACTTAAGAACAGTCAATCTCTGGCCCTGGCCAGCCAGCAGTTCTTAAGTGGGTTAAGGCCAAGAGGTTTTCACCCCTTCTGAGGAAAAGGAAATATGTCAGTGTTTGGCTCTGTAGCCTTCATAGTGAAGTGAAAGCAGGTACATTATGATGCAGTTTGGCTGTGAGAAGGCCTGTACGAACTATGATGCCCCAAAACCACCAGCCTCTTGTCATTTTCTCACAGATATATTTATGTATTCATAACTCATTTTTTCTAAAACAAGGATATCTTATTTAACACAATCAAAATAATGTGTGCAGAAACACACATACACACAAACATGCTGAGGAAGGAAAAGTTCATTGTGTGTTCTGTAATGTCCAAGATGAGCTATTGTCTTCTACTGGAGTTATAAACGCCAGTTAAGATTTTCCACTATCTGATACTAGGATTTCCCATGCTTATCCTTCTACTGACATATTGCAGTGCAATTTGTGTTTCTCTTGTGATACTGTAACAGAATTAAGGCTTTGGATTGATTAAAAGTAATCTTGAGGAAAAATTAAATAGACATTTTTTTTCTTAAAGCACCAGGTTAAATATAATGGCAATGAAGAGCTTGGTGTTTTGTATGTGTTATTCCTTTAGAAATATCCCTTATCTTATACTTTCCTATTTCATCCTCTTCATATTTTACATGTCTTTTGTTTTTGTAACCTTGCTTACCAAGAAGATAACTGGGAATGCAGGGAATATTTCTCAGCACAACTGTGTCTACCACCTTTGGAGGGTTGTGGGAATGTTGGACAGATTTAGCAGTGCCTTTCAATCAATGGAGTCATAATCTTCTTAGTGTCATCCAATTTGATTATGTGCCTTTGTATTCTTGCGTACTTTGAGAATACCTGTAGAGGTGCTTCTGTAGGCGGTAAAGGTAAGCAGCAATGTGCCCTTTGTGGAGAGTCCATCTAATTTACATGGATTAGTTTAAACAGAGAGGGTCTACCAGATACTACATGTCAGTTGTAGTTTGTTGCATAAATATTCATAGGACAGAGATAATAGAAAATATATCTCCCATATTTTTCTTTCTTTAGTCTTTATGCCTAAAGATACTGAAAGTAAAATTCATAAAAATTTGCACTGTAACGTTTTACCAACTCACTACTGAGTAATTTGTTCTCCTTCCAGCCAGGCCTAGACAAGCTTCCTACTTATGTGTTATCTCTTGAATTGAAGTCCATGTGAGTAGTAAGACTCTCTTGTTGTCATTTTCCTCTTGTGACTGAGGGTCTGTGAAGGCTGATGCAAGTTAAGGGGGAGAGCTGACAAAGCAGTACCTGCTGGTAGCTTTGTAGGGTGCTGCTGAGCACCTCTCTGCCTCAGACATCAGTGGCACACCCAGGAATTCCCTTCACTTGTGACTCCCCTCTTGCTGTGGGAATGTTGGCTGCTCCTCAGGATTCAGTACCTCCAGTGTGGCACATTTGGCCTGCTGTTGTAAATGAGTATGAAGAGATAGCTCTGGTTGATGGCAGCCACAGGCAAAGTGGCTTCCCCAGTGACTGTGATCCCAGTCATGGGTTCTGAAATGCCTGGCACAAATTAAGTATCCTTGTTATTTTCCTCTACAGCAAACAAGACATTTTTCCTCCATGCTTGATGGAGAGGAACATAATTGAGAGAGATTAGCATATTTATTGACTGAGGTAACAG
>WEKY01040661.1:3819-27693 GCA_013390045.1 Picathartes gymnocephalus
TCATTGAGCCACAGTGCAACCAAGTGTAGACATCAGTACATGTAATATCCGGTCTAGGGTCTGTTTCCCATTAGCTTAGCAAGCTCCTGAAAGAGAGCACAACTACTGTATCACCCAGAAAGAAGTTGGATAAAATAAATATATCCATCTGTACAACCTATAGGATTTTTATGTTATACAAAAAGACCAATTTGTGTAACCACTTAAAAAGCTTGGATACCCCAAAGACACTCCCTTCCGGGTTTTTTGAGATTTCCTGAAATTCGTCAGAAAGCTGTTCAGTGGCAGAAGCTGGTCAATGAGAACAGTAGTAGCATTCTGGACAGTTTCTGGAGTCAAGCAAGGTAACTAGGAAACAAACTCCTTCCACAGAGACAATGCAAGAACATACATTTTTCTTCATCCATATTGCTTTTAGAGACAAACCTCTAGATTTTTAAAACTAGCTCAGACCAATCACCCCTAACATGGGTCTAATCCAAACCAAGAAATCTGAGAAATACTGATGCAAACATTTTTACATTGAAGACCCCATGAAACTGCAGCTTTATGGGAACAAGATCATAGCAAGAAGACATTAATTTCCCTTCTCAGATGCCATCTCTTTTTCCATTCACCATCATTTCTCTTCAGTCTACAATGTTTTTATATGTTGTCTTTCTTCCTTGGTTTTCTACTACAAATCAATCAGCAAAAAACTTTCCTGCAGTTGCTATTCTCCTTTCATGTCAATAACCTCTGTAGGAATTCCTGCCCCTTTTATAAGCTGTAGCGTTAAAAAATAAAAGAAAAATTAATTGAGGTGAAATCTTTATGAAGTGAATTAATGGATGTAAAATTTCCCATGGATATTTCCAAGTATAAAAGAGAGCAAGGTCTGGTTGGTCTCAAGTGCAAAACTTGCAAGCTATCTTACTCATGTAACTTTCCAGATGGTTTGTGTTGCAAAATAAGTAGGGACAACTGCTTCTGAGGCCACATGCAATACTTTTAGAGAAATATCAGAAGTCTGTACAGGAAATGCTTGCTTAAAACTCAGCTTCCTTGCTTGCAGGTTTTGGATAATGCTAAATTCCCTATGCTCCCTCAAGCAAGAGGCTGCGCTTTTGCAGATGGCACTGACCCCAGTGAGCACAAGTTCCAATCAGTGGGAGACAAGAGAACACTTGGGGTGTGTATAAGACTGCCACACTGATGTCAAGGGAGATGAAGGACACACCTCTGCCTCAAGTGAAGAGGGAAAAATAAACCAACAGTCATTATTAGAACACTTCATAAAATAGATCTTTCCATTCTGTCAGCAGAAGCTAAGCAGATCCATCCCACACCCCTGGCTAGTTTTGCTCTCCTCACTTGTCATAGAGTGTCATTTTTTTGGCTCCTGACCAGCCCATTCAGGGCTTTGAAGGTGGTTAAACTCACAAGAAAAATCAACAGTTATTTGCCTAACATTGTTCTTACCCACACTGCTGTATAATGTTTCCATGAAATTAAGTTTCTTTATTACTGTTCATGACATTCCTGCCTTTTTAGTATTTAGACAAGTCTTTCAATGCAAGAGTGTTAGGTGGGAAAAAAAAATGCAAAATCAACTTTTACATCTTCTAGTTCCACTTGTTCTGAGCTGAATTAGCTATAAGCACCATTGCCCAAATTGCACAGCACTACCTGCTTGGTTTGCAAGGAAATAGAGTGTTTATTGAATAGAATAGGCCACTCTGAGCTTCCAGGGCTTTTGCAGTGTTCCATCTCTATAGATCTACATTCAGCTTCTTCAGCTTGCTGCTGTGGAAATTCAATCTGGTCAAGTCCATTGGGATATGAGCAGGAATTGACGGGTATTTTAATTCATGTCATAAAAACAGGCCCTGCAATCACAAACCAAGTAATTTCAAGACTGTTACAATGCTTTCCATATGGGGAAGCAGATGTACAGAGAGGTGGTAGAGAATTACTCTGACCACAGCAATGCGAGCAGGAGCCTGCACTCTTTGAACATTAATCCAGTGCACTCTGCATGGGACTAAGGCACTTCTTTATACTGCATGACTCTAAAATCTCCCTGAATCAGTGATAATTCCCATACCAGAAAAAAAGTTTGTGTTTTATTATGGACAAGGTTACTAATAACCAAATGGCAAAGAAAGCACCCAGAAGGCAGTGTCATTGGTCTCTGTGCCAGACATATGTTACAAAAACACTGAAATGACTGATCCCCAGAGGTCCCTGTGCCCAGTCAGTGCAGAGGAAGGACATTTCCTGTGAATAAATGACTGTATTACATCTCACTGCTGACAGTGTGCAGCCCTGTGGTACAGAAGTGCAGTGCCCCCAGCACAGTGCCCAAGTGCTGCTCACTCACTCGCTGCTGTGGAGCTCACACCTTCACCTCAACACACAAGTGTTGAGTCTTCCACCCCTGCCACACTGTGAGAAAGGGGCTGATCTCTTGCTCATGGCCAGGACACCATGGCACAGTGAGGTGGGCTGGGGACAATGAGGTGTAGATATAGTGCCAGTTCCACTGCCTTGTGTTGCCACAGTGTCTTCTATGGCCTCTTGCAAATTAGACCCAGATGTCTCAGGAAACAGAGAGGAAGAGGAACCTGCAGAGAGTTTCCACATGTTTTAGGTGGTTTTCCTAGCAATTATAATGGTGCAGCATGATCATGGACAAAATCCAGTTCTCCAGGGCAATATTTAAATCACCCTTATGATGAGGCCATCTCTTCTCTCCTGCACCTCTTGTCCTACCCATTGCAAGCTTTCAGAAGTGATGGTGGGTCTTATGGGATGGTGGAACCAGGCCCTTTTGGCTCCATCTCCCAACAGGCTTCTTTACCCACTGGATATCTCCAGCCACCAGAGCTCCTTACCTTTTGTTGCATCCAGCACCTTCCCTTCATGCCTGGCCTTTTTACAGAATAGTTCTGCAAAATAATCAGGATTGTTAGTTCTGTGTCCCTTTTCCTAAACTTCCTAATAGGGAGGGCCTTTATTTCTGAACTGTAGTAGGCTTGAAGCCAGCATAGAGTGGCAGTAAATGCACTCTTTCCAAAGTCTTTCCCGTGGCAGCAGTTGTAATTAGCACTGTTCAACCACTATCCAACATCTGCACTAAACGAGGGAGGGACTATACCACAAAATAGTAGTGCTCACACACTACCATAGCACATAGGATGGGGCCTAAATTACAGTTCTGCTGCTGTTTCTTGGGATATAAGCGTCCAACTGAAAATTCAACAACTCTCACAGATTTTCTGTCACAATGCATGCACATACTGAGGTTTTAAAAACCACGTATAGGAACTTGAAGTCTTTCATCCATCAGAGTGGATGCAGGAGCCCTGCCAATGCCCATAAGCAACGGGATTTCTAAAGCCATCTTTGCTTTGAAATTAATCAGACTATGTACACTGATCACCCATCATCACCCTGTAATTACTCAGTCAGAAAGTTTTAGTCTGAGGTGATCTTGCCTAACCATGTTCTCCTGCTGCCTTTAAATGCTGCACTTTCTGCTTCATTCTTACTACTGCTGTCACAGCATCGGTGGGCTTTGGCAGAGATTAGGGTTTCGTTGTGCAGGTCACTGCTCTGACACTGAGGAGAGAGTGTCTGCCACTAAGCACTTAAGTCTAAATCGACTGGACAGATAAAGGGGTCCTGAAAGGGTGTACTGCTGTCTCCCTTCAGTAGAAGAAAGAAATGTAAGCACAGACATTACCATAAAATCACACTGGAGGTCTCTAATAGAAACAGATTTGTACCCCCAGTCTTTCTCTCAGCATTTTAGCGTGAGACCATCCTTTTTCTTGTTTGCTTTCAGTCTAAAAACAATGCTTTGGGGAACTTTTTTTGCAGTGTGGAGTTTCTTTCTTTTTTTTTTTTTTTTTTTTTTTTCCAGAAATACAGTTCCTACATGTGATTTAATACCGAGTTTTGAAAACAGATTTGCACTGCTGTCCTGTTAAAACACCTTTCTGGCATGCTTTGGATTCTTGCATGTTTGTGCTTGTCACCTTTAACATAAAACATGCACAGCTTTCAAGTATGATGTGAAGAGCTCAGCTACAGCCTCTGCAGAGATCTCTGCAGGGATCAGGCTGACCCTGAGACAGTGCTCTGATTATTTTGATTGCCTAGAGGTCTCCATCAACCTACAGGGAACAGGCCAGAGTCGTTTTGGTTTTTTTCCACTCTAAATAGCTGTTTGAACTCCAGAGAATGAAAATAATTAGGTTGGAAATAACTATTAATAAAGAAGCATAATTTTCACTCAGAAAAGGAAAATATTGAAGAAAAGCTCACAAAATGCTGGTTACTGCATTTCTTGGAAGCGATACTAGCCCCTCTCCCCTAGCCACATAAAAGTTATCTTCAAAAAGGCATGATATTACTCCCAAAAAAGGAAGTACATGTTTTTATTTGTGTGGTTACAACACAGCTATGGGCTGTACTCTACTTTGTAAACCAAAGACCAGATATCATGCGTGGCTTGAAATGTCATGAAGAGATTCACATTTGAACACACTAAAAACTTTACAGTCTTTGATGATCAGGATGTAAAAGGATTATCAGATTATGTATGGATTGGCAGATCTTGGTATTTTATCATGAGTCCAGTTGTACATCACAATTTTATTTCTGAAAGTCCCTGATGCCAAATCTTGTAAACAGACAAAGGTCTAAGCTTTCATGGCAAATAAAAAGACATTTCTCTCTTATTTCTGTTGAGGGGAAACATGACCTTAAGCAGTTAATAAACCTACAATATAACTAAAAAATCTCCCCTTTGAATTTTCTTTTTAAGACAATCTACTGATATATTGGGCACTTACCCCTGGCTTTAAATTGACTGTAGTTAGCAACTCCGCAAACCATTATGATACAAATGCACAAAAACAATGACAAAACAGAAAAACTTGGAGAAAATGTTCAGCTTTCACCAGTGGGTGCACTGAGAAGCTGCAATTCTGTCAAAGTGCCATGTGTTTATAGATCTGGCAGTGGCATTGCATTCGAACTGTTTGACTTGAGTTAGAGACAGCTTCCCTTTCTCACCTGACAAGGTATGGTCTTTATGGGCTGAGCATGCACATAGCCTTCCTCCCTCTTCCTGCCCAGTGAGCCAGGTGCATGGGGAAGCATAAAGGATTTGTAGAGTTCACTGCAGACTAAGGAGGCTGAGGATCACTGCATTGAAGATGCTCATGGTCACTGATCGATCTGATCCATACAGTACTCTGTGTCCAGGGTCATGAGACATGGCCTGGTTGTCTTCCGCCCCCTCTTTACCACAGGCAGAAATAGTCTCTGAAGTATGTACTTGCCATTTGTCTTCTCCTTAGGCTCCCACAGAGGGGCTCATCAAAACCTTTACCATGTCCTTATGGGGAACAGCTGGCCCCTTTAACCCTTCCACTGGTGAGAGCAGGTTGCTCTCAAATAAGCCATCCTAATGCTGTCAGAATCCTCACGGTTCACATTCCCTGTTTACACTGATGGAGTTTGGAAAGGTTATGCCAGAGAGTACTGTGCCATATGTGTACACTGCCTACACAGCCGCAACTTGCAAAACACAATTGCACTGTTTAAATGTGTTATATAATTAGGGCAAGCAGGGATCTGGCCCTGCGTGCTGTTACTGTGCTGTCCTGCTCATCACTTCTGAGATCTATAGCACCAGGGAACATGATACCACCAGTCTGTAGTTTTCAAACTTAAACAAAGTATTTTGTTGGATTGGTGACCAAACTAATTTTTATGACATGTCATTTCTGTAAGGACATTGCTTTATTTCACAGAAGGGTTTCCCATAGATAATGGTTGTTAGCTGGCTGAGTTGGAATCTGGCAGGATTAAGAAAATCTAAACTGACAGCTGGTTTTGTGCAAGGAAGCATAATGTGGCTGTTGTTACAGAAGGCAATGTGGGATGTTTGTGCACAAATGCATGACAAGAGGGCTTGCTCTTAGCAGTATATATAAGTGCATCTTAGCAGTTAAAGCAGCACATAAGGGCTAAATGCCTTGCAGAGAAAACTTCATGTGACTTTTTCATCACACAGTCTGTGGTTGTGAATATGATTATGTTTTTACTTTCACTATAGTTGTCAGAAACAGATGTTTGAACTCTGGTCCAAATAAAAATGAGCCACATTGCCAATTACCTTAAAGAGAAGCTAAGTGAGCTCACCACTAAAGAGTGAGAGCTAAAGGAACAGATTGCCTCTCCAGATAACAGCCCAGCTTATAGGTATGCACAACTGACACAGCAGAACTGATGTGTCCTATCAGAAAGAGCACCTCAGATGCTGATATTTCATTTGCCAGCTCCTAGGTTTCATTTTCTGCAAGCAAACTGGCCCCTAACTGCTAAGCACAGACATTTGAAAACAAACACAGTTTCAATGGGACTGCACAGCTCAGTGCTCAGAGGCAGCACTGCCACTTCTGCTGAGCTCTACAGGCACTGAGACAGCTACTGGGGCTGAAGGTGCTTATCTGGAAACACAAAGCATTTCCCGAAGGTTTTTTCAGTCAGAAGAGATTTTACAGCATCAGCTGAGCTCACAGCAGAAAAATATTAGAAATTGCTTTATTACAGGTCTGTGTAAAATCACAGGCTGTGCTTTGACATGTTTTGCACAAGTTTGACACTAATACAGCTATGATGAATATCCCAAAGTAGTATTTAATTTCCATCAGTCTCAGTGAGGCCTGGGATTTACAAAGTTCCCAGTACAATGCTAAGGATGTTTTGGTGACAATGATATAGTTGAGGCATAAATGCACTCACATGGAACTGACACTTGTCAGTATTGGCTAAAACAAAAATGGGAAAAGTTGGAAGCCACGAAAGCAGAGAGACATGAAAAAGGCCTGATAGTAATATATTCTGAAACCACCAGAGATGGTGTCTGGCATAAAACACAGTGAAGCAGAGCAGAGCAGAGAAAGAATCAGGTGTTCATTTGCCCATGAACACTACAAATCTGGAGTGCACCTTGCCCCTAGTCTGGCACATGGAGGACACAGATGCCTGGCTGCGTGAACAATTCTGAAAGGCATCCAGAGCATTCAGTGAAGACTGAAGCCCAAGAGGCCTTAGTGTGTATTCTGAACTTCTGCAGCTCCCAAGACCCAGAGCAGACTGTCCTAGAAATAAGGCCATTCCAGAGATCATGGAGTGTCAGGTAGACCCTGCTGGACTTGTGCAAATGAAGGACAGAATGCTGCTATCACGAAATACGAGATTTTCCTTCCCACGCAAATGAGAAGAAATTGCTGCAGGTTTCCCCCAACATAACCCTTGTAAACCAACGTCAGATGTGCCCACAGAGCTGCTGACCCAGGTGGTGTAACCTCAGGACTTACCACATTTGGCCATTCTGGGAAAATGGTTTGCTTACAGAATGGGAACATGGGGATAATTGCCTCCCACATCGTCCTGCAGCCTCAGCAAGAGAGGCAACTCTATTCCCTCTCAGCTATATTCTGCAGCAAGATCCTTTCCCTTCACAATCCTATGATTCAATGATGTATGAGATACCTTGGCTGTGAAGTTTCAGGTTTATACTGCTGTTCGGAATAGAAATACGTCACAGAACATTAGACTGACATAAACTCAGGAGAAAAGAAGATTGTAATGCACAAGAAAAAGAAGTTTAAAAAACAAGATTCAAATCTGTTTGAAACATATCTCTTAGTGTCGTGCAGATCCTTCAAAGTAGTTTTTCCTTCCTCAGCAGTTTGTGGATCCCTTATTTAAAATTTACTTCATATGTTGCACTTGTTGGAAAATAAGTTCTGGTCTTCTCCTGTGGAAATTCTATTTCCCAACTGCTGTATTTTATTGGTTCACTTCCACTAACTCAGCTCACCATCTGACTACAATTAATACAGCTATTATGCACACACAGTTTATCATGTTTTCTTCCCTGATTTTGATAGTAAAATATGTGTGGATTAATAATACACAAATATGTTCTCTTTTCACCGAAGGGTCAAACTAGCAAATCTCTGACCTGGATATTTAACTCTGAATGCAGAAAGTGTGCTAAAAGCTTATTAAATAATACAGCTGCTGAAGAAGTAATACAGCTGCTGGGGAGAATAATTGAAGAGAATAACTTGCTACTTTCAACACAAAATCCTACTGATAATTTCACAACTAAGCTTTTGCAAAGCATATTTGAGCATGGGTCACTGAAAATCGCAGAGCTACTTATTGCTTTCTAATGAAGTCAAGAAACCATCCCTACTTGCCACAAATGTAAACAAGCACGAGGAATTCATGTGGAAGCTGGGAGGATACATCATCCAGTTTTATTTCCTGAATAAACTGGCTGTGTGAGAACCAGGATATAACTTTAGGGAGGGCAGCAATTCCCCACTTCATGGGCCTGACTGAACACATTTTAATGAGAAAATGCCAGTTCACTGGAACTGATTAATTCCACATGTTTTCTTGTTTCCTGCTCGTTATGTTCACCTTTGGGCATTCCCACCCAGGCTTCTGCTGGAAAAAGAGGCACAGCCTGTGCTCATGGAGTTGGGCCACCATGCTGGGTGTCACAGCACCCTCCATGAGGATCTGTAGAGTGCAGACAGTGCACGCTGATCGTCAACTCCAGAGCTGCACAACGACATCCCCTGAACATTCCCAGCAGAGACAGACATTTGAAAACTGCCTGCTTTCCACCTACACCTTGATATGCTGTTATGCTAGGCAGGCACTTCTGATTGTACAAGCATCCTTTAGTTTCTAGTTTCTCCAGATTGGCCTCCGAATCTTTAGGCTCAATTTGCTGCTTTACTTGATTGCAGATCCTGCTGGATTCAAGTATTTTCTTCCCCTGCAGTCAGTTATAGACCAGGATCAAGTTTCTTCTCTATTTTCTCTCCAATATGCAAAAGCTGTACAAGACTTTTGAAGCTTATACAGCTGGATCTCATCCTGAGTGTGAAAAGTCTGCATTTAAATAATTTTACTTTTAGTATCTTTTAAATTAGGGATATAAAATATGAAAAACACAGAAAAATTGACACACTACTTCTTTTTAAGACTTATTACAGCTTATATCAGTGTATCCTGTAGATACGTAGTAAGAGAGCCCAGCTATGATAGGGTGCCCAATTTATGTAATTGGTTATCTATTTTATGATCTGTTTTATGAGTACATCTAAATGAATACCCAGTCAAATTTGAAAAGAAAAGAAAGTTCTACATATTACTTTTTATTTGCCTAGGAATCAGCAATCAAAAACTAGGAACAAAAAAATCTACTAGCAGTGAAAATGCTGTACTAGTTTGGCTAACTTAAAATTTAAAGCACAAAACTTGTCTCAAGTCAGAACACAGAGAGGTTAGCAATAACCTGAAATTTAACAGATATTGGAAAGAACACCTCATAATGTAAGCGGTTCAGGGCAAGGGTGTTCCTCTCAGGTTGAAAACAGCTTCCCAGAATATTGTTCTGTATCTTTTACATGAATTGTATTAGGACTGATGGTGTCCCCCTGCTTTCGTGTACAGCATAGCTAAATGAGGTGAGAGATTTTACAGCAAACAACCGTCCAATGTAAGGAAGGTAGCAATAAGGGAATCTTCATGAACAGCAAGAGAACGGTGGGAAAGAGGGAAAGAGCCATTGCATTGCATTTGTGAAAGATTTATGTTTGAAGAAGAGGCCTGTCAGCCTAAAATGTACCAAATGTAGCATTATTGGAGAACTAGCGTCGAAGTTTTCTGAATCCCTCAGACACAGAGAAGAACAGGCTGGTTTCCTAAAGTTGCAGTCAGAAAATATGCCACTCTTCTACCAACCTACTGGATGATACTGGAAAAGTTACTTCACCTCTCTGCTTCCCTTCTCTGGCAAGATTTTGGAGGCTCCTCATGGCAGAGATTGCCGCCATTTAAACGTAGGGGCTCAGCTGAGATCGGCAGAGACTCTTCGACAGGAAGCAGAGCACTGATCCCTCCTCGGCCCCCAGAGGGACAGAGCGGTCCCTGCGCAGGCCGGGCAGGGTGTTTAGCCAGGCGGAGCAGCTCCGGGGCGGCAGTGCCGGGCGGGGTGTGCGGGCGCTGCCCGCGGAGCCGCAGCCTCGCACGGGCGCTCGGCCGAGCTGCTGCGCTGCGCCGCCCTGACCTCTGCTGGTCACGGACAGCTCCCGAGCTGCTGCTCCCGCGGGGAAAAAGGCAGGAAATGGGAAAGGGCGTGCTAACCCCGGTGCGGTTTCTGCCTAAATTCTGGCTGCTCGCCTAATCTCTTCGTACTTTCCCAGGGGAATAGCATGTTGGGTACTGAAACGGCCGTGCGGTGCTTCCATGGGCATCCAGCGGCTCCTGAGGTTGTTTTTCCATGGATTAATTATTTCAGATGCATAACTTGGCAGAGGTATCCCTTTTCTATTGCAGAGAGTTTTGTCAAACTTTAAGTGTTGAGCTGGAATTTTCCATGCTATGGACTTTACCTCACCCGGGCCATTCTTACTCCTAGAAGTTTTGGTATGAGGGAAAGGGTTTTGAGTGTATCCAAACGTAATTGTGCTGTTACTGACATGTTCTCTAGAAGTGTTTAAACTCTGGAAACTGAAGGAGCATCACTTGAGTTTTTGATGAGGTGAGGCAGAAATGCTTTGTGTGAAGCCTGTGACCTTTTGGCAAAGCTTCAATTCTTTCAAATCTACAAGTTACTTGTGCTTGGTAGTCCTTAGCACATCTCAGCACTTTTTACTGAAGATTTTGCTGATTACCATGCATGATCTAGCTTGAAGCTCTACACACTTACTTATGGTCTTAACTGTGGCTACCCTAGGTTACATCCGGTCTCCAAATCCTACCTTTGGAACTGGGTTACAGAATTAAGGGCTGGATACAGAAATGGGCTAGATGAGGAAGAAGGTTGGGGACAAGAGAAGAGTAACAACAGAGAAGGGAAGGAACAGGATGTGCTCTTGTCCTTTTTGTGTCAGGTCTCTGTACACATCTATGCCTTGTAGTCACCTCTGGTCACAGCATCTCTTGTCAGTGCCTTTCCTGCAGAACCTGCTCTACTCTGGCTGAGCCAGCTAGGTTGAAAGCCTGTCTCTGGAGACTGGGATGGCCTAGCTGCAGTGAAAATGTCCTGTATACCAAAAACAAGCACTGAGGCAGAGAGCGATTGCCAATACGGCAGAGTAATCACAGCTATACTAATACTGCTGCTGCTGCTGCTTTTGGCACTGTATAAAGATGCACCCAAGGAGAAAGCACATCCTTAGTGTCCCAGAACTGGGACTCCACAGTTTGGTCAAGCTTTGTTCCAACTTGTGAGTGATATACCTCTCTTCCTCTTTCAAAACTTGGAAAAAACTGTTCATGTCTGCAAGTTGAGAAGGGGTATTGAGATGTAAAATGAAAATCTCTTTGTACTTTATTTAAGAATGGAGATCCAACAAAGTTATCAGCTTAGCTTTTATGTCTGCTGCAATATATTTTGGATTTGAGATTAATGAAAAATAATTCATGATAAGATTTCAGTTGTGATACACGAAGGAAAGCACAGTTTGTCCTGACCTCCCTTAGGATAAAAGTATCCATACCCAGCTGAATAGTCCATTTTCTTTGGTGGTAAACAGAGTGAATAGCCCAAAATAGAGATATGATTTATGTAAAGGGCTCATATTTAAGAAAAGTGTAGTGTAATGAGAATTGCCCATATATAGAAATCAAAGTTAATATACTGCACAAAAGAATAAAGGAAATTATCCCTATCTTCTGTTCAGTCAAGTCACTAAATTCAAGTGTGTCATTGTGTCAGTAGTGTTTGATTTGAAGGCTTCATTATTAAGAAGTGAATGCTCAACATCAGTAGATACTGGTATAATGAATCTTGCTGCTTTCTGAAGTCTACATCCTACAAATCTTCTGCACGTTACTTGTGTTCATAAATTGTCCTTTAGGGGCAAAGTCAACAAAATGAAACCAGATGAAAACCAATCTCACAAAAAGAAAGTATTTCTAGTTTAAAATAAGCAACTTTCTGTAGAGTAGTGCTGTGCAATGTATATGCACCAGTGTGCATTGCAGTGTGCAGTGCATGCTCAAGAAGTGTGCCAAGGAAAATTTATACTAAAACGTCATAAAGGACTGACCTACTGCATATCCCCAAACTGATAACCTGGCTGAATTTTCTTTCTGGAAGGGCCCTTAGACTTAGAAAGGTGAATATGTTTTCATTGTTTAAAAGGCACAAACTGACATCCTGAGGAATTAATGCTTGCCTTGTGTTGATTACCGAACAGAACTAATTATTGTGTAAGACCTATACAAAACTACATATTCAAGAAATTCTCTACTTATGGAACCCAGTTACCATGTTTGCATATACAAATAAGCACATTGTTCACCAAACCTTTGCACATCTCAAAAATTTAATTAACAAACCTTCACTTAAAACTATAGCCCATTCAATGTCATCATGAGTACGTTCGCTATGTCCTTCATGAGTCTCTGCCTTTCATGTTGAAAATGTAGTTAATAATGTCCCTAAAATATGGTGCTTACACTTTACATAAGGAAGCACAATTGGGCCCTTGACATTATTTGGATCATAAGAGGGGGTCAATGCAGGAAGATATCTTTATAATATTTTACTGCATATGGAAAATGCTTGTAGCCCAGTGAGGGCTGTGTGTGACATGATTCCCAGAAATCCAATACCCCAGAGAGAAAGTTATACAATTAATCATCAACTTTTGTGTTACCACTCAGCAAGATTTTTATTTTTTCATGCTGAGAGACTGAAGGGAGAGAAAACAGATCTTGAAGAGACTATATCCAGACATGCTAGTTTTATTTGGCTTTGAATTTGCCTGCACTTCAATAATTATTGAACATCTGGTTTCTTTGTTAATCAGAGAAAGCATGTTTTATTCCCTCGACTTCTTAATAAGAAAAATGAATTTATTGCAGTCCACCATATGAGAATCCACTGCAACAGTAACAGTTCGCAGGAACTGAACATGACATCATGCTGCTTGTGATATGGCTGTGTGTGCATTTGTGTGGTATGCTCACAATGGTTATTATTTTCCCATAGGATTGAAACCACATGCAGGAACTCCACTGCCAAGGGCAGCCAGGACTGCATCATCTGCTTATCACCATGATGGCCAACCCAACACAGCCAGGGACTTACAGATAAGAAGAAGAAGGTGATAAATAGCTCATCTCTTTAGGGATGTTCAAAAGAGCTTAAAGATAAGAGATGACCAAGACTTTGCTTCCTGAGATGTCAACTCCATTCCTATACCAACACTCATCCTCAGGTTTGATTTCCACCCCAGGGTGTATATAGCCATTTGTTACAGCAAAGAGACAAGTTTGAAGTCCATGGAGACTTTAAGCCCGTTCAACTGGCCAGCAACTGTTTACCTCCTATTATGCAGAGAGGCTGGAAGCTTCCCTGTGCTCCCTTTGTCCTCCTCAGAGATGTCTTCATCGCCACCACTTTGGTTATGGCCACAATTAGGAGGAAGGAGGAGAAAATGTAGCTGCTTCCTCTGACATCCAGCTGGAGCAGTGGCAATTAACGGCAGACAGCAAGAAATAGGCCAAACTCAGGACCTATGACGTCATATTAGCAGCTCCAGTGTCAGACTGAGGACCTGCTGCTTCACCAGACGACAGACCATCACTGCAATGAGGAAAGCAAACTGTGATGCAAGAGCTTTTTGTGCATCAGGCAATCAATCTGCAGATAAGGATTTGGGGCTTGTTTTTTAAAGAGTTTTATTAAATACATATTAAAGCAACCGAGGACATTAAACATTTGTGGTTTAATCAAAAAGGTGGGAATGGATTTTCATCAAAAAATCTCCTCACTTGTTGCTTTCTCACAGAATTTAAGAAAATTATAATAGCAAGTAAGGTAGCTAGTTTAAAATAGCCTAAAATGGTTTGTGGAACAACACTTCCAAAATGCCTCTATTATATGGTTAGTAAAACCTACAGGAACATATTTCAAAGTGGGTTGTTTTGATGTTATGCCACACATATAAAAGCAGTACTGCCTTAGACTCTCATATCATGAAATATGAATGCATTAAAGACGCAATAATAAATCTTTAATGATTATCCTGATTGCACAAGATCCTTCACTGCAGAGGAGAACAAAAGTGCCATGTTCCTGTCTGAGCACTACTGATTTCTGCTGACTTCCACCACAGAGATTGCCCCTCTGACAGGGTCCAGGTCTCCCAGTCCTCCCAGGCTCCACTGGCCAGCACATTCCTCACCTGCTGTCAGGACCCCATGCACTCCTCGCTGCCAGGACTGGGACTGGGAATTCATCTTCAGCAGCCATTGCACCAAGGGCATTCTGGCAGCAGGCCCCAAGGCTGTGCTTGCCCACTGTCCTGTGGGCTAAAGGAGCTGGGTGCCTAGGATGGAAAATGGGCAAGTGGAATCATCAGAGCCGTGCTGGCATAGTCTGCAAAAGGCTGTGAGATACAACAAGCTCCTTCTTGGCTCTCACTGCAATGGCCATCGTTGCAATGGTCTCGGCTCTTCCCCAGTCTCCATGTTCAATTTCAACTTTTTGGATTTTTTTGTTTAAAATCCCTGGTTTCACAGGCTTCATGACTTTTTCCATGGAATTGAGCTTTCATATACAGGCATGGAGACACACAAGCACAGGTGTATCCTGTCTTACTTCTTCTGCATGAGTCCCACATGAGGATGACTCAGGTGTTCTAAAGTGACCTAAGGCATTGCCAACTTATCACCCAGACCGTGATGCCTAAAATGACCATGGGGATGAGGGAATTTCCTCTGACAGGACACCCAAGTTCCCCCAGCTAAAGCGACTCTCTCTGAGGTACGCTGGCTTTCCAAATGCACACTGGCTGAAAGAGCCACTGACACAAACAGAGGCTACACTGTCACCGTGTGCCAAGGGTGCTGGCAAGGCTGGGGCCAAGCTGGGCTGTGTGAATGGCAGCGCTTCCTCTCAGATCCTGGCACTCGGGCAGGGCTCCCTTCCCTGCCACCCACAGCCACCCCACGGCCTGGCCTTCTGGGAGGAGCTGGTGCTGCTGCAGCAGCTGCTGCAGACCACGCACCAGGCAGGGAATGCGCTCTGCCAGCCACCAGGAATATGCTCTGCCAGCCACCAGCTGGTGCTGGCCTCCAGGACCCCCTCAGAGCAGCCACCTACCACTGTCCTACCCGCACTGTAAGCTCGGGCTGCTGGGCAGCCTGACAGCTGACTGGGTGGTGGATCTCAGTGGACCTGAGCAATCAGCGCTAACAAAAGGCCTCTGTCGAGCCATGTAGAGCTGAGAACTGCCGTTGAGCCTGCAACGCTACTATTAAGGAGTTAGCACAATGGGAAAATTATTTTGACACTTCAGCAATGTCTGGAACAGCAAGACAGATATTCACTTCTACACCTACTTCTG
This sequence comes from Picathartes gymnocephalus, assembly GCA_013390045.1. Lineage (NCBI taxonomy): Eukaryota > Metazoa > Chordata > Aves > Passeriformes > Picathartidae > Picathartes > Picathartes gymnocephalus. The sequence goes on from WEKY01040661.1 coordinate 19,272, forward strand.
ATGTTCATAAGCAATCTCTGCCACTACCTATTTTTCTATTCAAGAATTGGTCATATTTGCTAATGCTCTTTAAACTGCAGCACTTAGAATAGCCCTGAGGGCAAAAACCTGACCTTACAGGATTTAGGATGCATTAAAATTTTAAATGGGCATATCCTCTTCTTGAGTGAACAGTTATAGAAGAGGTTACATGGGCTTATATCAGCTGAGATTCATTCTAAATTTTACTCTTCTGTGTTTTTCCAAATAATAAAATCAGATTAAATCTTGAATGCTGTTAAGAATGACTGTGACACCAGACATGAAAGGACACTGTTGATCTTGCAGTCTTGTCAAAACTCTGGCCAAGTTGTCAGATTTTAGTCAAAAATTAGTTTTGAGTTATTCACAATGGCAACTCAGAGGCTGAATCTATTTTTAAATAGTATTATCAGAAATTTCACTCTGTTTCTAAATCAAAGAGGACACCTAATCTTTTTCCAGACATTTCTCTGATTAGTTTCTCAGAAACATCATCTAGCTGTATTAACACAGCTGTCAGAAGGGGCTTCCTTAATAAATGTAGCTTTTATCAAAGGGGAAGAAAAGAAAATTTTATTAATTTGTTGACCAGGGCATTTCTACAGATGGCATCTGATTTACTGGTTTATGTCCTTGCTCAGATCTGACTCTTTCATTGTACCATTTGTACAGTTTAATTTTGCTAATATGAGCATCTGAAGTGATTATGGAGAGATACTAAACAGGAAGCATATATGAAAGATCTTATTAAACAGCATTCCTGCATTATCTAAAACAGATGTAGTATTGTAAAACAAAAAAGCCTTTATTAAGCCTCCAAAGCTGTCTTTGTCCATCTGCCTAAATTGGCAGGTTGCATGAAGACCTTTTTGTTATTTATAAATAGAATCATGCCTGAAATACAACCACACATCCAAACAATCTCTAATTTAGGAAGGGTTAAAGTCCTTGGTCTTGATATCCATCTTGCAGCTAAAGTCTGTTATTATTATCTGAGGTTTTACTGCTTGCTTCCTCTGGTTCTTCTTGTTATTTGTTTTTTACAAGTCCGCCTCCAGTTAACTCTCACTCCTTTATTCATGTCATTGGCATCTTGTATGTGTTACACTAGATAAATGTAGACATCCTCATCAGACTATGAAATACACATGCTCAAAAGCCCCTAAGGCAATTCAATTAGCCTTTAATTCCTCGGCATAAGATTCGTCCTGCATTGTCTTTCTCTTACAAATACAACATAATCTTATCTTTATAAATACAATTCTCTTATAAATACTGCTCATTATGCATTGTTAGCTTCAGCAGTTACCTTGTAAATCCAGAGCAGGAAGGCATCAAATGACCCTATCCTGTCTCCTGCTTGGGTGTGTAATATGTCCATAACATCACAACCTTCTCCCTGAAACTACCATTTGCAAGACAAAGCCCCTCTGGGTGAATTCTGCACCTGAATACTTTTGGATTGTGTGGATGTTCTAACTGCAGAGGTCTGTTACCTCTGCTAAGTCCAAAAGCAGCAGTCCTACACAAAACCCTACACAGCAGCCTACAAAACCCAAATCCAAAGCTCACAAGGTGCAGCAAGTCTGCAGGCATTTGTCCATTTGTGCTGTGCAGCATGGGGCTGGATGGCTGCCCTTGGGTACCCATGTCAACCAGCTTCAGCCTTCACCCACTCTGCACCAGCTCTGCTTATATCACTTCTCCAGGCCACCCTGCTCAAGAAAGCCATGCCTTTTTCATGCAGATGTCACAAAAAAAGAATTTAAGAGCCCAATATAGGGCCAAAAAGAAGCGGTTATACAAATTTTCAGAAGCTGTAAAATTAAAAGAGGTGTAAATCAGTTCAGTCAAAATTTCCTATAGTGTCAGCTGAAATATAATTTCTTTTTTTCCCCCTTTTTCTGAGTGATCTGTAAAAAATGAGCCCTTAAACTGAGTTAGAGCGTCATGTTCAGTGACTGTGATGAAGCCCTTTCCCCTCAGTAAATTCAGGGGGTCTTCTGCCTGTTCCATCGTGAAACAGAGACATCTCAGCTTCCCACACACTAGCAGTAGGATGAGGCCATGCACATCCAGTCTGCTTGTTGAGGAGTGAAGATTCATGACCCCGTGGTAATTTATTTTACCTTGAAACCTGGAAGAAGTTTTCTTTATAAAGTATTTTTAGTTTATAAAATAATGTGTGAGGTAGCCACTAGTCCAATTTTAGCATCTGAAATGTGACAGTGTTCTACATGTGGAGATGTCTAGGAAGAAAAAATATTTAAAAATAAAACTGTAATGCCTCCTATTCATGGTTCAGTAGCATGGCCATTTCTGGCTCCCTTAAGCTAAATAGCATTGAAAGGAAGGTAAATAGCAAATGTTCTCTTTCTAACCTGATTTCAGGGCATTAGTGTGACTTGGAGATCTAGTCTCTGTTCATTTCTGAATTACTTTAGTCGTAAAACAGAGGCTCCACAGTTGTTTCTGCATTTATCACTAGAGTGGAGGAGATAGGTGTTTGTGAGCCATGGGACCCAGGGATGAGCACTGCATGGCAAGGAAAGGGCTTGGATAACAAAATGCCATCATTATCAGAACCTGTGATCTTCATCTTTAGATCCTCAGCTAAAGCACTTGATATTCATCATAGTCAGAGACCAGACCACTATATTGTGATACTTAAATAATTTTTACCTTTCTCCTGTAGGAAAAAAAAAAAAAGCTGCAGTGAGATTTCCTCAACAACTGGCATTTAACAGCTGGCAGTGGGCAGGCAGCATTACTTACTGTGCTGGCCAGAGATGCCTCTGTTTAACACAAAACAGCACCAGCAATCCTTACCCTGAGGAATCACTGCCTTTAATCACCAAATTTATTAAACTGTAAAAGCTGCTGATACATATCAACTGTTCCTGCTGGTGGGAAAGGGATTGGCGCTGGCACTTCTTCTCAAGAAGGATATTATTCACAAGCTTCTTCTAGCATCTGGTGCCAACTGCACCGAAGATTTATGCAGTGTCAGTTAAAAATGAGGTTGTTATCATTGCCATGTTTATGAAATGTTCTCGGCTTTACAGTGAATATATTTTCTTAAGCAATGTGAGGAAATGGCTGAGAACCTCACATTTGGGTGTTACCTTTCCTTCCACAAACCATGTCTTAATCCATACAGACTTTTTAACAGTACATTTCTCTGACTGAGTGAGTAGGATGAGAAAGTGTTCAGTTCCACAAAGACTAGTTGGTCATGTTTTCTGGAGAATTTTTTTTCTAATTGTTGTTTGACTTACATGATTTTTTGTGATGTATGTATGCATGCATGCAGAAAAATTTGGGACAGATGTGCTCTTTAAAAAAAACTATACTATTACATCCTTTGTATCTGATTTTAATGCTGTATAGTTACCAAAAAGACTTTCTTGTACCTCAAAATACAGTACCTTAGTCCTTTCTTGACTGAGGCTTTCAGGTGATCTCCTCCTGTCTCTCACACAGCTGCCACATGATTCAGTGAGTATCACACTTCCACCTACCACACTGGAAGGGTTTACCAGTACAATCCTCTCTTCCTCCACAGTCTTCTCTTGGTTTTGAACTAAGAGAAACCTATTCTGGTCCTAGCAAGTGTGTTTTCCAGACACACTCTTATTTTGTTCTCTTTTCTCTGGTCTCCTGCAAATGTATTTACATCTAAAAATATGAGGCATAAAAATCAAACATCCTAAGAGGTTTCTCTGCAATGACCAGAGTCCTGTTTTCTAGCCTTACATATGGAGCTCCTGAGTTCATTTCTTTCATCTTCCATTTCTTCCCATGTTGTGCTACTAACCATGCTACTACTATGACTTATCACCCTGGTGCATGGCATGTACTGACAAATACAAAACTACAAGAATATACAAGATGGCTTCTCATACCTTTGTTGAGAGGATGAGAAAATATGCTCTATTCATCCTGTTCTGCAGACCATCGCTGTGAAGAGTGAAGTTTTCCAAGGTTACCCCAAGGCTACAGTTAAGCTTGCAGGCTATAAATCTGATTTATAAATGTATTGACTATCTCAATTCTCATTAGTTTAGGCGCAAAACAAAATAAACCCTCACTGAACACAATTTTCTCCTCCCCTCAGAATTATTCATAAATGAGGTTGCCTGAAGGGAAGTGTTAAATCACTGCCTGTTATGGATTCCTTCCTAGATTGTTAGTACTTCCAAACTCCAGTGCTTTTCCTTGAATCTTGCTTTTCTTCTATCATCATTTAAACAACTGACAGTTCCAATTATTGTACTCATAGACAAGGACTTAATTAACCTAATCAGCCTGCCATGGAGCTGACAGGTATGCTTTTCTGTCAGAGTTAGGTCAAAACATGTAATCTGCAATGAATAGGAGCTCTTTTTCAGCTGCTCTGGCAGTGGTTCAGTGCATCCATATCTCTCCTCAGGCCACTGAATTGTGTGACCTTGCAGCTCACAATGAACAGTGATGATTATAAAGTGTATGTCAAAAAGCTAGTCTTCTCTGACCCCGTTTCCAGACACAACATGATGGATAAATGCCAGGGAGGCAGCAGCCTGTGGTATCAGACAGCGGCAGGGCCAAAGCCGAGGGGAGCATTGCTTCAGTTCTGCCCAGAAACGATTGCTGTCAGCATGGAGCAGTGCCGAGAGCTGTGCTTTTCAGGGCAGGATCAGGACACACAAGGTGAGATGACATGGAGACACCATTCTAAGCACTCCTGGGTATCCTGAATCAGCCTGTGCTGACTCAGCACCCTGACCACTTTCTGGCCTTCACTAAGGGAAACAAAGACACAAGTCCTTCTGCAATCTGTGGCTGCTGTTTATCGTCAGGAACAGGCCGTTACTACACACCTTGTGGACTCCCTCGCTGCTCCACTAGCAAAGGTCAGAGAAGGGAGATAATGGCTGGAGAAAATTGTGACAAACAGTTTGCCTCTGTTTCTCTCCCCAGCTCTCTCTGAAGCTGGAGCTGCTGCATGCCAGAGTGGGAAGCCTGGATTCTTATTAATTTGCCAGTTTACCCTGGACTGAAAATAATACAATGTACTTCATATCCTGACAAATGATCTAAAATTAACTCAGCTAGGCAGTAACCTATAAATCAAAACATATTTTAAAAGCACATTTATATAAATAAGGCCTTTAATGCTGGCTATTTTTTTTGCAAGGGCTCGAGCAGCTGCAGTGCTGTTGTCAGACCATTTAGGACTCCCTCTTCTTCATTTCCTCCCATCCTCCTAACATACTCACTTCCTTTGAGAGTTTCCTATCTTAGGAAATATCCCCTTGATGGAAAATGAAACAACAGAGAGAAAGGTGTTTCCCCATTAGCAGCTTCCTGCTTCCCATCAGGAAAGTCAGCTGCCAGCAGCAGTGACGAATCTGTAACAAAAAAGAATCAAAGAGGAATTGGAAACTAAGCTTCCAACCAAGCCACAGACTGGAAGAACATATAAAGAGCTGGTGTTTGTCACTGTATTTATGTGATATCTATCTGTCCTTGGACCTTTGTAAGGAGGAAAGAACTTAAACTTGTATAGATATTACTCATTAATGTGATTGCATCCTTAAAAATCATGTCTCAGATAACCTAGTGCAAGAGCTAGCCACAGGGTTCTTAGTCCTGGACTTCAGTCTGTGCAGCTGAAAAACAAGCAGTGTTTCCAACCACTGGGCTTCTTTCTTGCAGTGTTGCACAACCAGGAGTGAAGGCAGACTGACACACCAGTCCTGCTGAGATGGTAATGTTTATTTCACTCAGTCATTGAGTTTATTCAAACCTAGACTTACTTCCCTTAGTCCTGTAGCTTTTAAAATATTAAGGGAAACCTGGAATTTATAACTGCCTAGACAATATCAGAGTCTGTTGTATTGTAACTAATTTTTTTTTGCCAAGGGAAAAGAAATATATCCTTAAAAGACAAGTCAGATTAGGTTAAGTATCATAAACTGCATGGGACTCTAGCCCTCATAGTTGAAGCCTATAATGTGCAGAAAAGCAAAGAGCTAGAAAAAAGGTCCCAGTTCAAATAGTCCACTTAGGAAGATGAACAAAGGGAAAACACTGATGTTTATAATAAGGAATATGAAATCTTATTAAATCTTAATCTAGTCCTTCAGGAATGCAAATGGACCCTGCACAAAGAAAAATTATGTAGAACACCAAAACTGAGAAGGGCTTGAAAAATTTCATACAGAACCCCGAAAGTATAGTCATGACACACAGAACATAAATGTGTCATGTCCCTATGACTCACCAGGGCACTGACCTGTTATGCAACTCAAAATACAGCAAGTAAGACATTTGTGATTATGTGTTTTAGTATATCAAAAACCAGACATTTTATATTTTAGAAACTATGCTGCCCAAAGAGTTGATTTATGAAAACCTTCATATTTTCAAGTGACATTGTAGGGCTGGCCCAGAGGAAATCAAGAGTCCAAAATAAGTAGAGATTAGAAGATATTTAGCATTACATTCAAACTTAATGTGGGATCACTGGAGGCTGAACAAGCAAAGCTGAGACAAACTGGACTGTGTTGCCCAGAGTATTTTATAAAATCATATTGAAGGGCAGCTACCTCTAAAGAGACAGCAACGTCCAAGGAACCGTGGGAACCCTCAAAGTAATTGGATCCTCATTGATTTTAACATGTAAGAACATAAGGATTAAAATCAGAAGATGAGCCTCTTGAAACAGTATGGAATCCTAGGAGGCTCTTAAATTTATTCTGAATTTATTTAGGAACAGGAGGATGAATTCTAACTTTAATGTCAAGTACACATCCTCACACATTGGGATTAATAAACACTTCACAGTTTAACTCCCCTTTACTTGTGTTTGTAGCCGCAATAACATATTGGCTGTAACGTAGTTACACAGATTGACGCATCTGAGAAGAGCTGAATCTTACTTGTCTTAACTCTTAAAATCTTCTTGAAACATTGTGTATAAGATACCTAATAAACTAACATTACACCCTAATGCCTAAGCTGGTAGAGAATGTTAGTAAGGTCTCTGCAGTAGAGACTGTTCCCAACATCCTAATGGGTTCGACAGTGTGAATCCCAAAACCGATTCCCACTGAACAATAGCTTTCCATTAGCCTGGTGAAAGGATGCCTCTAATCACAGATATTGCAGAGACAGTCTTTTCAGGACTATTTCTACTCAGACTTTCTCACGCAGGGTAAGTAGAGCAGGGAAACAGCTTTCAGTGGAAAAGCAAGCAAACAACAAAACAAAACAAACCCCTCAAAGTAAGGGTAGATTAAGAGTCTGGGAATCTTTTGATCTTTTGGACTCAGCTGTCCTCCAGCAGAACAGAGAACAGCTGACTGAGGAAAAAATAATGCCAAATAACTGGATTTCTGGAAAAGAAAAACTAAAAGGAGGCTAGGAGTAAATGGAGAAATGTACTTGTCAGTGAAACTGGCTGGGTGAAATCCTAGTATTGCCACAATCAATCAGGAGCTTTGCTTTTGCCTGCAGAGGAGCCAGGCTTTAACCACTGAGTTCAATGAGGACACACACCTTATGAACAGCATTCACTCTGGGAGTTTAAAAACTTATTATGAAAACATTTTGAAAATTCATTATTTGAATGAATTATCAAAGTGTAAAAGTATAAATAAAGTATTACCAAAAAAAAGAAACTTTATTTCCATTTCAGGTAAACAACTATAATGGGCATTACTGAGAGATACATTAAGATTGTTCCTGCTAAAGTTCAGCTACAGTTGCCAAGGTGTTTATAAGGTACACTTCTCCTTTGAAAAAAAAAACCTGCCCATAAGGGCTTCAAAAATAATGAAGTCTTGTATTTATCGATATCATTTCAATTTATGAAGTGTGTACATATGTTATACATCTATGGGCATATAAACATACAGAGAAAAACTCATTGGGTGAGACTATTTTTGTCTAGGGATCAGAATACCTGGGTGTATGAAACACTGTGTTGGTTTACAACCCTTGAATAATGAGCACTGTATTGTTAGGCTACACCTAACTCAGCTCTCACTCAAATCAAGATTACTGGAAAACTTTTGAGAATTTGAAATTGCCAACTTGTATAAAAAATGTAAAAGTTCTAGCTACATGGTAGGTTTTTTGTAGATTTTTTTTCCTAGTGTTTCCTCACCTGTCCATCTAGACCAAAGGGTGCCCAAGGACCCAGGTATTCTGGGTTCCCAGAAAATGAGCCCTTGGCACTTCTCAGGATTTTTTAAGCTCTCAGGTCTCAGATCAGATATCTTCAAGTTAAGACTATGGGGATGCCATGGCCTACAGCTTAGAAACTATATGCACTGTAAACCAGTATCTTCCCTTTTTTCAGGGGATACTTTTAAACTCTTGGTTAGATATAGATATATAGAGAGATATAGAT
>WEKY01040692.1:4435-19214 GCA_013390045.1 Picathartes gymnocephalus
TGTGCATATTACAGTATGCTTTTTGCCTTGGTACCAGGTGGGCTTATCTGTCATAGATCTCAGCCAATCAGGCACAATATACGTCACTGAGCAAGGCATCGTTCAGACTATAAACCCAGCCAATCAGATAGCAAGCCGGGAGCTTTTGAAATCCTTCTGGATAAAAGAAAGTGCCCGGAAATAAAGGCTCTCTGTTGCTGTTCACCACCACGAGGTTGGCTCCTTTTCTTTGTCTCTTTCCGTGACCCCTGGACCTTTCACGTTACAGGTGCAAATTCTCAGTTGATGTTTTAGGAAGCAGGTGTTCTACAGAAAAACTCACAAACCCTTAACCCTCAGCTCTCACAGCCTACTTGTGTGTTTGCCATTATTAGTCTCCTTCATGCCCCCACTCCTGCAGTGAGGCCAGGCTTTTTGAAATGGCTGAAAGACAAACCCAACAGTTAGCTTGCAGACTCAAGTTTAGCACAATTAAGCAACTGTGTCTGGAAACATGGTTGAACTCAGGCATTGTTATTGCGAGTTCTGGGTAACCTCACTTTAGATGGATTCAGAGAGCTGTCGGTCTCTAGATAGCTGTGTCCTCATTTGTGGTGTCTGGATGCCTGGCTTTTCTTGCCACAGTCCAGTGAAATCTGAGACTGGTGCTGCTACATTACAGATACAAAACTACGCAAGTTAGGCAAAAATGCCTTTTGAAAAGTTTTAAGCTGTGCTCACCTGGATTTCAGTGTGGTGTCTCATGGATTGTTACTGTTTCTCTAACATGCCAACATGTTATATCTGAAAAAAAAGCAAAATGCCTAGATTTTTGGAATTATTTTATGGGATAATGGTGAAGTCAAAAAGGCCAAGTGAGATGTTCCTCCTTGTCAGACTGACTGAAGAGCCCTGTTGCCACATTCACCCCTAATGTACTCTGGGGGTTATTGTGGGTAAGATTGAATGTGAGTGGGTTGCTTTTTTAAAAAAATGGCTTTAATAATTGCTTGGGCTTTTAAGCTCAGACCCTGTTGGTTTCAGCAAAGCCCTGTTGCTTTTTGTGTCCATTTACGTATGTGCTTCCAAGGCTTTTCTCCCAAACTTGAGCTGCCTCTGGTAAGTTGTCCCATGTCACCAGTGTGAGTTGTTTAAATAAAAACCACAGATCAGCTCATGCCTCTTGTGTTTGCCACCTCCTGATTTGCCACAATCACAAAGGCACTGGCAATGTTGTTGGATTTAAAGAAGGGTTAGCATTTGGTTAGGATTGCACCAGGCAGGATGAAATATCTGCCTTTACCTCATAGCCCTGTGCAAGTGGTCTGGGATGAGAAGCCAGAGGAACCTGGGATGCAACTTGCAGCCACCACTGCCTCAAATACGAGGGAGTTATCTAGAAAGCACAGACAGGTGCATAGCGGTGGATAAGGAAATTAGGGAATGGTACATGGCTAAGGAAACCTCTGCTTCTTTCCAAGATTTTACTTCCTTAATATTTCATGTCTTTTGATATACATGACATTTCTGCCTTCCTTTCTTTTTTTCCCGTGAATCTTTGTGAATGAATTTGTGTTGAATGCAGCTAAAGCGAAAATAGCCTGGTACCATCACACAAAAACCCTAGAGCCCCATGTTGACTGTAGCTAGAGGTAATTCATTTGCCTTGGTGGAGAAATAGCCAGAAAAGTTACTACCTATTTCAGTTTTCACTATTCTTTGATTTCAGAGAAAGACACGCAGAAGACAACTTTTTTCTTTGTATTCTTGACCATGTTACATTAAGTTTAGATGCTTCATTTTAAATAAGTAACAAATTATCAGAATTGAGCTGTTATTGAGTCACAGAACTGGCTTGTTGACAATTTATTTATTAATAAGCAGTATTTATTTTAATTATGACCCAAGTCCTAACTGTCTATGCCACACTACTAATTACTCCTCTGGTTTATAACTGCAGTAAATTTCACACAGGAATTTTTATTAAAAAGGTGTTTGAACAGTGAGTAGGTTTATTTACTCACACTGCAGTGTGGTCTGATGATGCTTATTAGTCTATCCTTTGAGGAAGATAGTCCTGCTGGAACTTCGGGGTTTCAGATCCTGAGATGGAAAGATGAGATAGTTGAGTTCTTCATAGTTAGGACCGTGAGAGAGGATAGTGGTAGCAACATGAAGGTTTATGTTCCAGTGAGTAATAATAGCTTCCTGCCCATTCAAGATCTGGCACAACTGAGAAGTACAATTTTCAGATTTTTAGTTAACAGGGTTTCTTTTTTTAATCTGGCAAGTGATAAGATCAGAGTTACTGCTGTATGAAAAATTTACAAGAACCTCCTTTCACTCAGCAATAGATGATGACAGGTAAGTGTAAACTGCCACCAGCCATGGTAAGACTAGTTTTCTAAAAAGGCAAAGAACGAGGACCAAAGTCTAGGGAATTTTGGTTTTTATGCCTTTGTATTGTAGTACGACACATAGAAACAACTAATGCAATGCAAAGAACAGAACAGTATGGAACCAGTCATTACCCCTTCATTCACTAGTGATTCACCTTTCTTCCTCTTCCTTTCCAGGGCTGCTCCTGCTCTGTTTTTCATGGGAGGCATCCACAATTTCTTCCAGGACATCCAATACAGCTCACTCAACAGGCTGGCTAGTCTGGCCACCACCTGTGGCTGGGATCCGTTCCATTCAAGGGATGACTGTCCCCATCTATATCCACCTGCAAATGAAGTGGTAGGTGACAGGTAAGTCACTCCTACAAGCAGAAGGAAATACCTCCAAGACACACAGGGTAGCCCTGGTCTTGGCTCTGTAGTTGGAAACCACAGCCTTGCAGCACTGCTCTTTAGTGAATTTGATCATCTCCCAGGATCAATAGTTGCTCAGCTACTCCCATTTGTCCTGGCACTGAGGTTAGTCTCAATATGGTAAATAGGATTATGCTATTTACAAGAACCCCAGTACACTGCTTTGTTCAGATAAGCCTCCCTATGAAGGCTTCTTTGGGTTCAGTGGAGCAGTTCAGTGTCTCCAGGAGCCTGTACACAGGTGGCTGAGTGATGAGATGGGTGATAGCGTTGACTGCACAGCTCCTGGGAGAGTGGAGCAGTGGCTTTGTGTCATGGGGGGACAACTCCAGGCACATCTTGGGGAGATGGCTGTGATGGAAATCTGTCTGGTGCTGCACCTGCCAAGCAATCCAGCCCTGCTGCTGCTATGTGTCAGGGCTGTCTATGGCCATGGGGCACTACACCACACTCTGCACCATAATGCCTGCTCTGAAATACCAATCCATTTCTTGGAAAGGAAAACTATGTTGTAGGGCCATCTGGACTGGAGATACCAGAGAAGAAATGCATTAAACCTGATACATGCAGAGGGAAGAGGGTAAATGTGAGGAAGCAGAAAATGTGGAGTGCAGCTTTCCTTCACAAGAAGTCTCTCAACCTATCTGAAAGACCAAAAGTTTTGTGGTTGGTCTTCTCTATTCTCTAAGGTCTTGGGCGGGTATAACATCTGTGCCTGGATGAAAGCCTTTTTCTTGGTTTTAATATTGATTACCTTTTATACTAGTTACAAATCCAGTAAATCTATTAGTGTCTGGCACAGAACCCTATCCTTTGTGCTGAGATCCGTATAAAGCACTCCCCCTGACTTCTTCTTTCAGTGCAGTGTGTTGATCAGATGCATCATTAAGAAAACACAGCTGCTATTGGCTGGTCTCTGTATTGCTGGTGAGAGGAAAAGGTTACAACTGGAAGATTTGGCAAGGAAGGAATAATTTTGCTCAAACTGGCCTTGCAGCTGGGAATGCTAAGAATGTCAGTGTGGGGAAACTCCATTTACTCTGCCTACTGTTGTTCATCCTCAGCCTATTTTGAGAAGTGGAATACCTGTGTAGAGATAATACACTCTCCCAAACATGTTTGAGCCTCCTGTTGGGAGAGAGAGACATCATGAAAGCACAGCCTTGTGATAAGGTGCACATGCACAAATCCTTTTCTTATATTGAGGCAGGCTGTGGGGGCCCCCTGCACTGTCTGGGATAAACTCAGCCTGATGGACCCCGTCCCACATAGTGTCTCTGTTTCCTGGCATTGTTAGCAAGGTAATGAAATAAATCTACTCTGCATTTTAGCTGTGGTTTGGTGGTTGTCCTGGTTACCTGTATGTGTCAATTCATACAGTCGTGGGGTTGAGCCATGTTGTCTTCATATGCAGATCCTCACTCCTAAGCAGAGGACTTGATTTCTGAAACACATTGGCCTTTAGGCCCAAGTGCAGGTGCCCATTCTGAGCATTTGTTACAGCTTGTCTTGTAAGGAAACGTTTTGCTGTCTGTCAACTCTGGCAAAGCTATTAACTATGTGAATAGGGCAACTTGGTGCAGCCTGTGCAAATAAAATTTTGTCTCAAGACAACTTCTAATTTTCTGGTCCTAGTTCTGGGCTGCATATGTTTAAGATGCAGTTCTCTTGTTTTCAGGAACTGCTTAAAGATATCAGTGGAATTAATTAGTGGAGTTAGCAGAACAAACAACTCAGAGAGCACTGTATTGGCATTTGCTGACTATCTTGGTCATTCTTTGCTGGCTCTCTTCAAATCCTTCCACCACTTGGTCAGAATCATTACTAGCTGTATTCCTTAGAACCTAGTGTCCTAGTTAATTAACAGATTCATTATCTTGGCATAACACTTTGAAGGTTATCTCCTAGCAGTGCATTTTCACCTGTAGAATATATTTTAGTTTTACTGATAACCCCTAAGTGAGCAACTGCAGAATCTTTGGTACTTGTTGCAGTACATGAATTGTACAACTTCCCTGTAGCACTCTTTGGATAAATAACCCCAAATAATGCCTTAGAAGAAATTTTTTTCACTTTTAGAAGCTAAATCAATCAAAGCTAGAAGGCTTCTGTCAAACTCAGAAACAATCTGTTCTCTCATAGGAGCTTGTTTATTGTCCAGACCGTAGTTGTGTTCTCCTTAGAGTCAGGTTCTCTCAAAATGAGGGGCATCGGGTTTATCCATATCTTCTTAAGAGGTAGTACAGTTCAGATGACAGCTTGAAATAAATACAAGTATGCATAAAATGTACCACAGTTCCCTTGCAAAGCATTCTTGGCTCCTTATAGCAATGGACACAATGGTCTACATCTGTAGCTGTGAATCATTGCAATGCCAAAGATTTCTGAATCAATTGGGCAGATGTTGACATCTGCCCCAGTCTTTACTCTCCCTGACTAATGAAAAGGATATCTGAAATTTTCTGGGCTGACAGGTAGATTCTGCTCAGTACCAGACTTCGTAACTAGCCTGGATGACACTCCATTCCCATTTGACTCAGTGTTGTTAAAGGAGTGAAAGAGCACTTATAATAACTGAGAATATGTGACAGCTTTGCCTATTTACTTGCACTGATGACTGCAGTTAGAATAATTCTGGATAATTTTTATTCTGATTTGTTGCTATCTTTTAGAAACACTTGATATTGAACCCTCCTTATTTCCAAGTTTCAGAATCCTATTAATGAGCCTATAAAACTACAATTTTTCATGCTTTGTAGGCTGGAGTTCTGATGCCCAGTAAAAATGTAGAGTGAGCTGGGAAATATTAATAAAGAAAAATATCCAATTTCATGAGAAACCTGGACAATGTGGAAAATAAAACCTGTTCTCTGAGCAGAATCCTAGAAATTTCATATATATTAACTGAAGTTAGATATCTTTTCTTCTAGACAAATGGTTAAAAAAATAATGCCTCCTGTTATGGGGTTTTTTTTTTTCATTTTTGTGGGTTTTTTTGGGGATTTTTTTTTTCATTGTGGGTTTTTTGTCATTGTTGTTTTGTAGGTTTTTTGTTGATGGTGTTTTTTTTAAACCACGTGCCTTTCCAGTGCTTTGCAATGTGTTCTGTCATTTAACAAAGCCAGACCTTCCTTGGCTGTATAGTGCTAACCATTAAGGCTGTGATCAGCAAGGGCAGTGAAAAATACAAGACATGCTGCTCGCTATTGATCATCACTGCATGTGGATCAAAATGTTTGTGTTGTTCTTTTTTATTTCTTGTGCTGAGTTCATTTGTGCGTGATTGCCCTTCTTAGCTTTGACCTATAGCCTTGAAAAATGACAATAAAAAAAATGTTCAAGACAGTCACCAATAAAATGCAAATCATCAATAAAGCAATTTTTTTTTTTATTTTAAAGCAAATGTGATAAAAGTCAAATGTGCGTAAATGACCTTGGGCAACTATCAGTCTCCCTTGCTCAAGTAGCTGTCAGCTGTATTTCTTTCACTCCTGACAGGCATTAGACTGCGAGCTGAAATTGTTCAGAGATGCTTTCCATCACATGTGGACTTACCCCTTTTTTAATGAAACATTCTACCTTCTTCAGGTTGATAAACACGGATGAGGGCAGAAGTAGCCTCTTGCCTGCTGAGTGGGCAGAGACTGTAGGGTTGCCTGAGACTTTCTTCTGTGGCTCCCTGAGCCACTCTTCCTTGAGTCAGGGTGCGAATGACCCAGGGCACAGTTTTCACATGGGATTCAAATTTCTGGTTTTTATGCAAAAAGATGAAGATTCATACAATGACGATGTGTGAGCAGCCAGTCCCCTGCATCTCTGAGGGCTGCTGCTGCAGGGCCTCTGAAGTGCTTTGTCTGCCTGAAGCATCCTGGAGGAGATGTGCAGGCAGCTGATCTTGGCCGTGTGTGTGCATATATGTGAATGCGTGTGTCCTCTCCTTGGGAGCTTCACTCCCCAGCATTCTCAACTGCCCGTGCTTTTGCCACCCTCTTGAGCTCCACTTGTGGGTGACACCTTGCTCCTGTCATGGAGGTTAGATCACCCTGCTGTAATAAAATGATGCAGAGAGGACACCTTAAATTTGAAAGGCCCAGTTATGTGGTTGAATCCAGTCAGAGATATTAGAACAGTGCTTTTGAGCTGATCTAGCCTAATAATTTTAAGTATTAGTGTTTAATTAATTACCAGTAATTTTAACAGCTGATCTCTGTCAAAATTTGCCTGGACGTTTTGGCACAGTGCTGCTTTTTGCTATGTGGACTTCCTTTGCACTGGCAAACACAAGGTCATTTTGTCAGTAAGTGACAAGATATGTTTGTTTGACGCAGTGCCCTGTGTGCCCGGAGTCCAGGTCACCACGCCGTGAGGGAAGGCTCCTTCTGTGGGAGGATCCCTGTAGGCTGCTAGGTGGGAGAACCGAGGCCACGTAGAGGCTGCTGTTAGGCTGCGCACAGGCTAGCAAAAAGAACAGGGCGGACTCCGACCAAGCTAAGTACCAGAAGAATTTATTCTGATGGGAGCTTGGGTCAGAAGACAAGAAACAATAAGGAACATAAGCTGATAAGGGTCTCAGGGAGTGGGTGGAGTAAAGGATAAGGTCCAATGGGATGGAAGTAAGGAGGGATTTACAACATAACATACAAATCAAATAACCAATGACAATGACAAAGAGGTGTGTCCATAAAAGGGGATCCAATCATAAACAAGGCAGCACAGAACTTTCCTGAACAAGGGGAAGAACTGGGGAGACTGACAAGGGTAAGAGAGGTGGGGACGAGCAAGGAAAGGGAGGGGAAAGCTGTCAATAAACTTAGAACAAACCATACACATTAGGGGGGAAAATCTTGGAATGAACCATTACAAAGAACTTAATGAACTGAACATACAAATAACTGAGCATACAAATAACTTCCTACAACATTTGTTCCTGCAGGACTGTGCCTTTGTGAGGAAGATGAGTATGAACAAATCCAGACATCTGAGAGTAAACTCTGCATTTGGCATGGTGTCATGTGGCACGAGGGCAGTAGGTCCCTGGGATGCTCTTGTGAGTACCAGCTCTGTAGCACAGCCTGGGGCCAAGCAGTGCAACGTCCCATGCCATAGGTAACAAGTGTGTTCAAAGGGTCAAGAGGCCACCTAATGGTTTTCATTGTTTGCCTTTGTTTTTAAGCACTGCTGGCCACCTTTACATGCCTGTACTAGTCTGTAATGCTGCATGTATGTCCAGACATACACCTATGCTGGACTACATTTCCCTTGCAAAAAATTGGGAACGTGCTTTGTCTCTTTAGCTTTCCACAGAAGCACTTTGAGGAGAAAGATGGCCACTGGAAGTGGAAGTGTGTGCTAGCTGTAGGAGGAGTGAAAAGTCTGAGTGTAAATGTGAGAATTTCAAAAAATTGGAAAAAACCCTGTGGTGCACCTAGATTTCAAAGTAAACTCTTCTGATCATATTAGGCTGACTCATGACTAAGCACGGTGGAAAGGGCTCACCCCTTGTTCTGGCAGGATAGCTTTTGGATCTGTGAGTTTAACTAGACCAGCCTCGTGAGGTAGCTGAACACTCCTCTCTAGCCCTTGATTAACTTGGCCAGCAAAGTAGAAAGAATTGAGTTTAGAGATAGAGGTGTCTGGAGACAGCACCATTCTACAGAGGCTTATGCTGCCTGCAGAATAGCACTGCTCCCTTCGTTTGTTAATCTCTCCTTACTGGATGAGTAGTAAAATCTCAACTGTTACTCTGGGTAGAAAGACATCCAGCAGCTTCTCAGTGCTTCTTGTAGTTGTATTTCACCATTCCTGAGGACCCAGTATTGTATGGATGCAGCATTAATAATTTGACCCTGTTTGTCTGAGGAACCAGCATCCTATACCAACCCTCTGTGGTGAGAATCAAGGAGTAGGGACGGAGAGGTAGAGAGAGCTGTAGGCAACAGTTGCATTGCACCAACTTCCATTCAAGTCATACAGTCATGAAACAGGTCTGCTTCTGTTTGTAGGAGGGTGGGTCATTCTCGGTGAAATAATCTAATATCTAGGATACTGACCTTTCTGGTGGAGAAAGTTGACACCTTAACCCAACATAGTTTTTACGCTTGCCAAGAAAGTAGTTCATCCTCTTGCTTATTGTATTAAGTAAAGCACACATGGGGCTGAGCTGGTGACCCATCACTGCTGAAGGCCTGGGTTTGTGCTCTGCATTGCTCAGGGCCCAAAACAGTTCTGCTGTAGCCAGTGAGCAACACAAATAAAGATG
The DNA here is from genome assembly GCA_013390045.1 of Picathartes gymnocephalus. Lineage (NCBI taxonomy): Eukaryota > Metazoa > Chordata > Aves > Passeriformes > Picathartidae > Picathartes > Picathartes gymnocephalus. Next base: position 13,487 of record WEKY01040692.1, read on the forward strand.
AGATAAGAGTGATAAAGAGCACAGAGGAGAAAACATACTGAAGTAAGGCTCTGCTGTCTGAATGTTAGGCAGTATTTTAACCTGTGGAAAACGCTGTCTTTTACTTGAGTCTTTTCATGAGTTTGTGACACTGAGAAAACTTTATCACCTGCCTCCCACCCTCCCTCCCTCTGCTCCAATAAGGTAAATGTAACTTTACCTTCAAAGATGATCAAGTTGATACACATCTAATAAAACCTTTATTGTTTTCAGCTTGTGCTTGCATTTGCAATCTTCTCTTTTAGATGTCAAGAGGAACTTGTCTACACTTTGAGCTGTACAACTAGTCTAATAAAAGACACCACCACCACTGCAGTTCTTTACTGAGAGCCTCATTCATCTGAATTCCACAGAGGCTGAGCTTGTTCTGTCTTCTTTTGGGTCACAGCTCAAGTACGGCCTTTGTTTGAGTAATGTTCACTGAAAAGAAAAAAACCTTAGCCAAGTACAACCTTCTCCAAAGCACTTAAATCTATTGGCAGTTTGAAATGACAGGTGTGCAGCCCTCTCAGTTCTTGTCCTCGCTGATGACTAACAATGTGTCGGCAGTCTGAATGATCACTATGGGCCTTGAATGTTGTCCTTTAAAAATCCATTGCAGCTGAACTGACTTTGGTCGGATGTGTTAAACTACTTGTCACCCTGCTTTGGTTCACAAATTGGGAATTTCTGAGAGCTGAATAGTAAAATATAGAGCAGATGAGCTGATAGTTGTGTGTAAATGTAGGTGTGTGTGCATAAATACATTTAATCACAAAGAGGAAAGAAAAAATTGAGAGATAAGATACCTTTTCATTCTTCACTGTGCAGCTGTAATATGTATCATGTGTCACACATGCTGTCTGTCACTTGAGGCAAACAGCAAAGATGACAGTGTTTTTAGAGCCTTGGCAGCTAAAAGAGCCCAGGGCTCTGCTCAGATCCCTATTCCAGCCTGTGGGCTCGCAGCTGCCTGGATCTCAGAAGACTGGAGCCAGTAGCTATAATGTCACAGATAATGGGATCAACCCATGGGATGCTGTTTCCTGAGGTGTGTGTGGTTGCATCTGCACAGACAGCTGAGCATTATGCCAGCACTGGTTTGGAGTTTTCTGCCGTGCTGGCATAGCATGCATCTAAGCCAGAAAAGTGCTCCATGGCCCCATTTTTTGGTGGGCTGTGCTGCATTTTGTTGACTGGAGCTGGCCTATGTTTTACCTTCCAGTAAGCAGTAGAGAGGCATTCAGATCTGTCTGCACTTGTTGAAGTAGATAAATGTTCCCTATGGCTGTGACTGAATCTTTACCCTATAAGCCTTGTTCAGTCAGATTAAAAAGACTTGTTTTCTTATATGGAGCTTTGCTTTGTTCTTCTTTTAGCTTAAGATAAAATCTGTTTTGGAGTAGGCTAGCTGAGAGTCCCTCCACCTGTAGAGCCAGTTCCTCTGCTTGATTCCCTCTTCATGTCCTGTGCAACCCTTTAAATGGAATTTCAGTATACTTAACACCAGACTAACACAAGGCTTCCTAAGTAAGTGAAACTGGAGTAATGCTTACCTTGTTACAAATGGTAGAGGGATTATGAAGCAGCTCTTGTAAAAGTTATGTTTCTGGGTTTGGTTTCAGTGAATCCACAGACTTCTTTTTAGTTCCTGTTTTGTAACATTTCCCCTTCTTCAGAGTCTCAGCAGTGCAGCTCCAGGAAGGCTGACTGGACATTGTTGCGGTGTGGGGGGTGGATGGTGGATGCTGCAACCCTCCCGAAAGCATCTCCTCTCAGGAAGCCACTCAGGTGGGTACTCAGGTAGTCCTTCTCATCCACTCACACACACGACAGGTAGCTCAGCAAACAGAGAACAGGAAGGGTCTTTATACTGTATAGAGTTCTAGTGAAAGTTTATTGCTCTGTATGCCGAAGGGATCCAGTGACAAAGACGGATAATCAAGGTAGTGCATAGAATTAAATATGGGGTCACAGGCCAATGGTCAGCGAATACGGAGGTGGTACGAGGGCAGGACAGAGGGCACTGACCTATGGTGAACCTGACAGTGGATAGTCAGAGTACCACAACCAATGGGGCGACAGGGAAAGAAGAAATCTCTAGAACTAAAGACAAATATGAACAATTAGAGGTAGGCAAAGCCCAGGCCAACAGAAAGAACAAAACTGAAGTAAATTAACATACTGCTGCAGAGCACCATGGGGGAAGCCTTTTTTCTCACCCTGAGTGAAAAAGCATTCCCAAAGGCTATGGTAGATTCCTCCAGGGCCTTGCTCTGGGAGTTCCTTTAATAGGCTCACGTGCCTCAACAGGGCATGATCTACCATGTAGGCTGCCTGCAACAGTGGGAGCTGCTAAACAACCAACACAAACCTTTTCACAGATTGCTTATTTTAAACTTCAGGGATATATTAAATTAAGAATAAACAAACTTAAACTTGTAGGGTGATGTGGCATGTGGCCTAACTGTGATGTTGGGAGTCATCACATCTATCTTTGGCGGACAAAGACTGGAAGGCAATCATGAGTGCATTTGCTCTGTGTCCTTAGGATAACTTTCCCAGGTAGCTTGAACGATTTGCTCTAGTATGTAGCTGCTAAATGGGATCCTTGGCTGCTCTGTATGCATATCCAAACAGAAACCAATGTCCCCCTTTCTGTTGCTTTTTTCAGTTTCTCAAAGCTGAGTAAACTTCCAAGGCTGTGACATTTCCCTTGCCACTGAAATACAGCTGCCTCTGACAAGTTCATTTCACAGGCATAACTGAAGTGTGAAGATGGAGTTAGAGTGCTGTTTCTTTTGATTTCATATTTGTAAACTTTTGTTGTATTCATTGATGTTATCTTCTCTGGCATTATGTTTTTAATTTTCTGAAATTACAGTTTGACACTGCATTGTATGTATTTAGCCATAATCTGTCCCAGACCTGCAGTGTAATGCATGTAAGGCATTGTTCAGGAAAGTGACGCTAGCAAAATATGAGCATATCATATCACTGTGAACTAGTCAACAGCCTGTCACTGTAGAAACACTAGTGATGGTTTTCCACTAGCTTCTGGATGGAAAGTATTGTACCTTTGTAAGGAGAATGCATCAGCCCAGTATCTTGTTATGGTTTGGTAGCTGACATTGAATAACCCCACAATGGAAAGGACTGCATTGTTTTCTTCATCCACTACTTTGTGTATAAGGAGTGCCCAGAACACTGAAAAGCCAATATCTCTGGGAGAATTTTAATAAGGAAAACTCATGAGCCAATATATTTAAAGTGGCAATGAAGAATAAATTTAAGCTGAGATTGTAGTTGAAAAATCCAACACAAAAGCTAATACATGCATACTCAAGGGGAATTTTGTTGGGATGGGATTACTTTAACTCTCTTACAGGTAAGATAGTAGAATTGGCTGCAAGAAGTCAATTCTTCAGTTACACACCCTTATTTTAAACTCTTCAGCTCTTGTGATTTCTTTTTCTGTCTTTGGTATACTACCTGAGGGGCCACTTTTGCCAACGCAGTTCACTTGCCTAAAAAGGATGTTTACTTTGGTTCTTTTTGCCCAGTTGGAGAAGACTACACATCACTTTAAGTTGTAGCACATTTTTCCTCCTGTGGCAAGTTGTCTCTCATGGCAGGATCTTTTGTAAAGTGGCACATGTGCAAGGACAGGTCAGGTCTGGGAAGAGACTCTGCAAGGGTCTGAGTGTGAACTCGTGGCAAAGTTGCTTGTTGTGACACACATGGCACAGAATGGCTTTGTGCACATGATAGTGATCCTCTCCCTGACAAAATACTCATTCAGGACAACTTTTTTACAGTTTTGTATTCCAAAATATTAGAGGACAATTTATTCAGCTGCATCTGTAAGTGCTCCCTGGGAAGGCAAAACAATGTAACCTCACAGACTTGAAGCCTACCAGCATTATGATCACCTTCTCTGACTGCTGTAGGAGGAGGGGCAATGTTTATCCAGTGGTTCCTGATTTGGGCTCGTATCTTCTGGCTGGACTGTGCAGTGTCAGTGTGTGTCAGTGCAGCACCATGACAACAAAAATATCAAAATCTGGTGCTGTGATAGTCCCAGAGGGTCCCACCAGTGATTATGTCTGCTGCAGCTTTAAGTTTTGATTGTTCATGGGTTGAATTTTGTTCTCTGTTCTCATCTGCTTAGGTTTGAGGTATGTAGGAGGCTCCAGCCTGCAAACAAGCAATGGTTTATACTAATAGCCACTAATCCTGTTTGTACTAACAGCAGGGGAACAATAAATAATATCTGTGTGCACTTCTGCAGGACATTTTATCTACCACAGTTTAAAGCATATTGCTGACTATAGGTAGTGAAAACACTGTTGTTTGAGGAGAAGCGGAGTGGCACACAGTTTGGTGGAAAATCACTTTTCTTTAAACAACTTAAGGCATTACCACTTGTGAATCATTGTTGCAATGTATATTTTTAAAGATATATGAGACAGGTTCCTACTTGTAAGTATAAATGAATCCCATGGCTGCATTTGCCCAGGGTGGCTGGTCTTTTTTTTATTAAAACAGAGAGTTTTTATTTAAACAGAGCATTTTTGTTTAAAATCCCTTTTAAAAAGGGAGCCTTTGCAATGTAAAGAGAAGGTTGCAAGGCAGAACCCCTTTGGCATCTCATTTGTTTTAGCACTTCCTCAAATCTTTACACCTAATTTCTTCTACCAGAGTCTGTGTCTTTCTGTAGTAGGACCCTGTGACTGCTTAAATTGAGCAGATGTATTGAGGAACTAGATTTGCTAAATGATAAAATAATGGCACATTTCAGAGCAGATCAAACAACAGGACACTTCCTGTCACTTGCATTGGAGCATATTTTCAGGTAAAGCACTGGAGACATCGGCTCTGCAGTGGAGACATGTATCACCTTAACTTGACCTCGAGTGCTGCGGAGGGTTGGAAGTTGTGTGTCTGCAATATCTCTGAACATAAGCAACAGTGATGAGTTAAAAAGGGGAATAGTATATGTCTTTCATAGCAAATGCCCTTAGAGACCACTGCTGCTACTTGATGAATTTTAGAAATGTCTGAACACATTTTTAAGTACAATCTAGAATAAAAAAGAAGAAGAAAAAAAAGGAAATTAAAAAACGAAGAGTTGAGGGATTGATATAGATGTGACAGGCTGGTGTGGTAAGGCTTTGTGGCTGGGTGGTGTCTAAATTGCAGACAAAAGAGCCGTATGTGCTGATCAAAAGACTGTCTTGCCCTGTCTTCACCTTTTCCATTGTTTCTGTCTGCCATTTCCCCCTTCCCTCTCCTCTTGTTGTATGTGTGTCTCTTCAGAGGGAAATCAAATTGATTGTATTTCTCTCTGCTTCCAAATATCTCTCAATTGTCCTAATTGCTCCTGGAGGGCCAGGCACAGAAAGTTTGAAAACAATTGTGAAGGAAAGAGGTTGAAGAAAAACCCTTTTCTGAGGGTGAGGTGTTTTGCGGGGAGAATTTGCTGGATAAAACAGATGGCATAGCAATGCAGGTTGTGTGTTTTAATTCTGGTAGTGTTGCCATTTTTTTTTTAGCTGCTTGTAAGACATGCTTACTTTTAGGGGGACTTTTCCCCCCAGGAGACAGTCATTACACCTAAAGAAGAGAAACCCTGGTTCTGAGAAAGCCACACTCACCCATTCACTGCAGGGGAGATCTGGGTGATATGCATCCTCAGAGTAGTTTTTCC
>WEKY01040731.1:7429-30778 GCA_013390045.1 Picathartes gymnocephalus
ATCTTATACTAACTGGACAAATTCCAGAGGCAGACGGTCACTAAGAGAGTACAAATGTATTGTTCCTCAGGAAAGCAAAAAAAAACCCAAACATTGCTATAATTTTAAAAGAAAAAAATGGTTAATTTACTGAGAGAAATTTAAGAGTTCTCAGGTTATTTGGGGTTGTACATACAATGTTGCCAGTGGTGGACACGTTAATTCATTAGGAACCACGTCTGGACATCTACCAACCTGAGCTGTTATTTGTAGTATATGCCGCTATAATCTCAGTTCATGACAGTGTAGTTTTGTGGAAATTTCTCTTTGTGCTATATTAAAAATACCATTCCAAGCAGTAGTGCTTGGATGGGGGGAAAGGCCAATTTAAATATATCATGCAATTGTCTTTATATATCAGCTTTCTCAACCATTCTGTATATTTAAAAGCTTCCTCTGAATAAAGAAACCAAACATATGCAAATGTATGAGGAGGCATCCATTGTTCGGCTGCTTTTGTGCCTGAGGACACTTCATGAAGTGTCAGTGATTACAGGTGCTTTTGTTTCGAACAGCATTTCCCCTAAAATAGCAACAATCACCAGTAGAGGAAAAAACAAGCCTTGCCAATATCAGCTGCATAAATGAATTCAAGGGTGTTCAAGGGCCCTTCTAGTAAAGATAGCTTGTAGGGAGATGGTCTCCTCTTGGCATATGAAATGTGTTTTATTGGGGTTTTTTTGTGAGAGAGGAGAAGTACACCTCTCACATACCCAGTGGGAGTGACACTGCTGTGTAATGGGGGCTAACTTTTATGCCTCCACTTGAAAAATCTCATCACAGTAGAGAGAGATTCAGGGAGTGGGAGCTTCTCACCATTGCTTGTGTACAGCCCCCACTGTGCGAAGAAACTGGACAAAAGCTATGATTAATATAACAAAAGCTACGAATTGTTAAATAAACTAGAGGGAAGATGTTATTGGCTGTTTACAAAGACAGAGATTTAAGCATTCTCCCTCTCTCCCTGCCTGCTAAGGACCCTCTGACTGAGGCTGGTTGTTGGGAAGGTATGTTGTTCTGAATGATGCCTTGAACAATCCTGCCCCAACTCCTGCTTTTGATTCCTGTACCTTGGTGTTGGATACGTTGATTTCCCATCTTACCATAGCTGCAGGTATTGAAGAATGAATAAAAACTGTCCTTAAACATGAATGTTTGTATAAATTTAGATGTTAATTCTTAGACCATGGTGAATATATCATTAACACATACTAGAATTTGAGATTTGAGGAAAATCAAGATTATACAATCCTGTTCTTTTGGTTGACTAATTTGAAATATTTTTCTCTCTGCTATGTCTTGTTACACATGATTAGGACACTTGCATGACATCACAACTGGTACTCAGTCTTAGTACAGGCTCTTGCTCCTAGGCCTTTTTTGCTGAGTAGAGTCCTGATTTGAAGATGCTGGGTTTGTTATATGTCCAGACACACCTAGGGTGCCAAGGATGCTGTTGCATTCTCTTCCCTCAATGGCTTTCCTGCAGAAGACAATGAGAATAAGAAATATGACTGAATGCAGTGTCCAACTTCTAGAAATGCAAATCTGGATGTGGTATAAGGTTGCAATCTTGTTTCCAGGCAGAGAGAACAATGTGCAACTTGGTCTCAGCATTTTAGAAATGCCCTGTGTTAGTGTTAGTCCGTTCTAAGGTAAATCCTTCCATCTGATTCACAGGCAGCAGCTCTCAGGTCAGGTTGTTTATGCTCCAAGAGCTACATTTTCTGTACAAATAGACACAGATTCTTAATACAAGGGTTCATTTAAATAAGAAAAATGTGCCTGTCTCATGACTAGCTCTTAAATGAAACTTGACTTAATGGTAGCCACTCCTGAGAGAAAATGTGTTGAGACAAAAAATGTTGTAAGAACATTTTTTCCTATTAGCAGTATTTTGTTGGATGAGCAGTAATTTTGGATACTGTTGCACATGAAAAAAGGGGAAAATAGGAATCAAATGAATATGCTCCTCTTTATATGAAACAGAACATTAAAGGCGTACTTTAAACAATCATAAGTATGTTTTGAGATTTTTATTTTTTATTAAAATTGGTAAGAAAAAGAGTTGATGTGAAAGTATAGCTAAACATTATTAATAGGTTGCACAGATGGAAAATGATGCAGGCTTTCACACTGGGAGATGAATGACTATATAATCCAAACTCTAAATAGCAGAGAGCAAAAGAGATAGATGTGCCCAGCAGTGTTTCAGTGTGCTAGGCTACTGTGAACTAAAATGTATGATAGCTCCAAAATCAATAAGAAAATCCATTTTGGGGAAATAAAGGATGAAAAAAATTGTGGAAACTCTTGGTTCCCCAGTAGACTCTTTAAAAAGCCATTTTCAATTTCTGGTGATGCATGAAAAGAAAGATAACATCTTCTATAGAGGTACTCTTCTAAGGCAGAGTGCAATAGTTTCTACGATGAAACAGATGAAACATCAGATGCAATTAACTTGCATCTAACCCCTTATTTCTGCATAGCAGTAAATGTCATTAGCAATTCTGATCTTTCCTTTATGGTAGTGTATCAGCTCCTTTGTCTTATATCGGTGTCTGTATGGAGACCAATTAATTTCGGATGAGTTTTTACCAAGGTTCTCACTGAAAAAGTTTTTATTATAATGCATATGACTTGCCAGAAAAAAAAAAGGACATATGGTTTTCAATAGACTACAGTAAGTAATCCAGGTCCCAACTGTCAGAGACTGAACCAAAAAATATGGATACAGTCTCCTTTCAACAGTGTTAAAGAGAGGGAACTGAAGTGCAGAAAGAGATCTTGCAGTATAAGATACATGCCATACATGAAATAAATTAATTTGGAGCTGTGTATTTTTGTTCCAATAACTAAATAGCTATCAGGAGTTTGAATTGTTTTCAGATTTCTAGGTATTTTGCCATACTCTTCCATTAAATGCAAGTTTTAAAGAAGCACTTTTATACTGTAAACCACTTTAAAATAGATGAAGAAAAATCCTACAAAGCAATAAATATTAAAGACAAATAATTCCAAACAGGAAACTCCTTTTATTAGCTATGGTCAAAAGCAGTGTTTGAGAAGGCTTTTCAGTATTAGGTTAGTGAAAGAGTTGTGGAGCACACACAGCCCATTTTCTTTGTAGGTAAAATTTCCTGGGCATTTGAGCAGACGTCTGACCCTAAAGAAGAGAATTAGTGATTGCAATCATATATAGCTAATCAAGCCTTCTCCCATGAATCATATTTGAAAATCCTCCACGTACACAGGATGTTTCAATTGGCTTCTATTTTTTTCCTCACACATTTTCACTGCAGTCAAATGTTGAATATTTGCTAATATTCCCTAATCTCGTCAAACAGAGCATGGAAGATGGTTGGGGAGAAGAATAATGCCTGACTTCTGTAAACAGAAGCTGGGCTGCTGTGGCTGCTTTATAAGAACTCCTGTTTGTTGCTCTGATGTGAGAATTGAGAATGCTCTGTGGTGCAAAATCAACTTCACTTTTGAGTGAGGAACGGTGCCTAATCCCCTAGAAAAATTCACAGGCTCTGTTTTTACCTCAATTGATTTTTCATGTAATGAAAATCATGGCAATGTGCTAGAGGCACCCAAATAATAATCTCATTAATAAAAATGCTCATTTTTATTGCAAAGTTCTTGATGAGACTTCTTTTTGAGACATCTCAGCTCCATTGTAAAAATTCGCAGTTTCTTCTATAGCTACAGTGTCACTTGTGTTCCTGTAGCAAGTGAATATTTTCTGCAAGTTCTGCCATAAAGAAGCAATCTTATATGATTGTAGACAAGGAAAAAAAGAAATTACAAAAGAAAAAAGATCTAGCCCTGAATTATTCAAACTATGACAGAGTCTTTTTTCTGACTGGTTCCAAGCAGTCATTTAATGGAGTATTTCCTGTAAACACGTAGTGTATGCCAGCCCTCTTTCCCATTTAAGTTGTCTCACTGTAGGAAGTGGGATTTTTTTCTGCCTTTGCTGCCTGAGCTACAGCTACAGACAGCAGCACAGGGCAAGACTGTTTTATCTGCAGTCAAACACTGGCTTAAAGGCAAATTTTCTATGCCTACTTCCATAAATTAACAGGAAATTGAGCTTGGGGTTTGAATCTTGAATTCCTGCATGGTAACAGCAGTTTTCTTGATTGATTCTCACTGTCCAGCTTTGTACAGAGATGGTGGAAGGCCTAAGATCAGATGATCACATTGTCTTTTTTTGACCTTAAAAATCTATGAATGAAACACTCCAACCTCTTTGTTCCCCAGTTTTCCCATTTTTAAGTTGAAATAATTCTTGTACACATGGGTCATGGGATATGCTAGGACTGTTCAGTTTTTGTGAGTGCAATGAAAAGAGAAAGTCTGGTTTTTTTAAATAGAAATATTCAAATACTATTAGAGACTTGGTTTAAACATTTACCAAAGTATCATCTGGCTGTCAGAATTAATCTGATAAGATTAACAATTTTATTATTGTGATTGCAGTGCAGGCATTTCACTACATGTTCGCAAGGGATTCCTCCTGCTTAATTTGTATGGTAATCCACAGTCATTTATTCTACTTTATGCCTGTTTGTATGGGGTGGTTGTAGCCTATGTTAAGGTGTTTGTGAGCTGGATAGGCAGCTGGATTCATGCTCATTAAGCCTCAAAGCCTCTCAGTTTCTCCCCTGCTAGCAGCATTCAACGTGCTGTGGTTTTGTGATTTGGAAGTACAGCACTGAGGGAACTGATCTGAAACCACCAGTCTAATTTCACTTTGGTCCTTTTTCACTTGACTGATCAGAATGATTTTCAGTCACTCCAGTCAGGGCTGAAATCCCAGAGGTGAAAAGTCAGCAAGTAATCTGTTTAGCCACCAGGTCTTCCAGGTGGAGCTTAGCAAACTATAACAATTATTGTATTCTCTTCTCTCTTATCATGGCATGGCCATTGCTAATGTTGTGTTGGAGTTTCCATTTTAAACCATGCTTTGCAGGAGGTGTGGAGTTTGCTGTAAAAATTCCCTACATGATGAATCTGGACACAAAAGGTCACAATGCAAGAACCATTTTTGGCACCAATTTAGACATAAGCTTCAGTGACTTTTAATGAAAAATTGACTTTTCCATCCGGAATACTCTCCCTCAAAATCCAAGCAAGGAAGGCGCCTTCTGTGAGAGGAAAAATGGTATTTGGTGCATGTGTGCCACCATTTTTCTCCAGCTGCTGCATAAGTTGCAGAGGGCCCTCCACTTCCGTATTTTACAGATGTAGAATAGCAATTCTCTGTATGGACCTCCCCATTAGTTACACAAGGTAAAATAAATTTCTTTATTTATTTGACCAGCAACACCTCATTTTGTTATACCTAAATTGCCTTTTAACCACAGAAAATGCTTCTCATGATTAATGATTTTGTTAAGCTCTTGCACTTCTTTCAGGGTGGAGAATGTAGAACTGAAAAGTCACTTGTGTGAACAGGCAGTTGTTGTTTTCCAATTACTTTAACATCTAGGAGGCAAACATCACAAAATTGTTTTTTTTAAGTACAAGATCATGGAATCAGGATGACTTTGGATTTTTTTATTAAGTGCATTTTTTGAATTCCTGTTGTAGAAAAAAGCTCTTTTTATAAATTTGGATTAATACTAAATTAATATCCATCCTTAAAAAAATTATCTTGGAAAGTCGTGTGTGTATGTGTGTATATGACGTATATTTTCTCACATGTGAATTTTTAACTCATAAAGTAACCTCTCTTGTAAACATGAAATGATGGAAACCAGATGGAAGATGCAAAGATTACTTATTATTTCTAAATCTACTGTTATGTAATTAATCTTATGTTTTGTGAAGCATACATATGAAACTGGGACAACTCAAGAAGAACTAAAAGGGAGTATTTCTGAACAGTATACAATTTAATTTCAGTTCTCCTGTTAGGGCTTGGGTTTTGGTCTCATCTCCTCATACTCCTCTCACTCCCAATAGGAAAACATTTTAAGGTCAGTGGCATTTTTTTTTGTCCCAGGCAGGGAGCAGGATTATACCCTTAACTTGTTCCTACTGTTAACCAGGCAGATACCTTCACAGAGATTCTGTTTCCAGTTTATCTCAAGCACTGCTATTTCTCAGGATTTGGTTGTTCCATGGAATCACCTAAAAGCTTTTGGTAGATGCAAAATTTATACTTTAGTCATCTCTTCAAAAATTCAACCTCCAAAAAAAAAATATAACTGGTGGGGAAAAAGAATCCAGCAGAAAAAAAATCCTTCTGTTTCATGTTACTGAGCTTCCATAGGGTTACTGTGCAACCCTTATACTTTTATCCTAATTTCCAGTAAATGATATAACGTTTAGCAATATTAATTCTAGGTTTTAATTCCCTTAAATCCTTTGCACGTGGATATACTTTTGGACATGGGACAAGAATGTATGCATTAATTTTATGCACTCAGCATAAACACTCCCAAGTGTTTTCTCTTTGGGAACCAAAAAATAGGGAAAAGTATCAAACAGGAGGAAATATTTTGAATGTGTCTTTCAGTGTACAGAACACAATAGGAAAGCTGACAAAGCCGTCCTCAACTGAAGATCCTTTCTTTATTACAAATCTTTAACACTCTTGGCTGTTAGGGGCAAAATGGCTTCAATTATTTTGAAAGTGACAAACTCTAATCAATATTCAATTGTTAGTATGTTAATTAGGAGATGATACCTTGGCTCTATTATTAGTACAGGCAATTTGCTGCTGAAGTTCTTTTCTGTTTTGACTGCTCAGTCTCCAGTTGAGAGCGTGAATCACTACAGAAGCATCAGCAGTTGCCTTCTTGGAGCTAAGGTTAGCCTTTGACTAGCCAACACTCTCAAGAAACATGAAATTTCTCAGAAGAAATATTTCTGTGGGATTATGTCACATGAAACACTTTAAATAGCCTTTGTTCATTCATTAGGCAAAGGCAAAACTGCAAGAGTTGTTACCATATCTGCCTGTGCTTGTTTCTGAAGGGCAGGTGCATTGCTTTGGAGTCCTCGACGTCTGTGTAAATTTGCTTGGATTATTTGTCTGTGATACAATTGGGATGGTCTTCCTATGATGATGGCTCCCTATTAAATTCAGGTCTTGACTTCATTTTCAAGCTATTAGTCATTGTACATACTTCCATGTTTACTGAAGGCACATTTTAATTTAGGAATCAGAGTGGAGAAAAACAAGAATTCGAATTATTTCTCCTAGTCATAAAAGTCTAGAAATTTATGTCCTATCAAATGACTGAATTATTGTTTACACAAGTAATTTTAAAAAATGCTACTAAATTTAGGAGACTGTTAATGTCGTTCTGCTTCTCAAAGTTTGTTGGTTTAATTAGGGGAATAGAAATAAGCCATATGTCTAGGAGCATCATCCAGAAACTTGTAGTTATACAGATTAGTTCTGGGTAGTTTGGCAAGGTGCGGGGATTTGTCTTCATGATTTTTGTGGGTGCCTTCCAATTTGAGATATTCTAGGATTCTATGAAATGGTCTCAGTCAAGGATTATTCGTAATGAGACAAAGTCAAATGCAGGCTCATTGTAACCTGTGGGATGTCAGTAAATACTGGAGCTCTGCAGCAACATGCTTTTAGGAATCTACCTGTTCCTACAGATGTTGGACTCCTGATACACTAAAAATTTTGTATACTTTCCAAAGCTCTTAAGGTACTTCCCTTTTTATTTTAGTGGGAAGCTATATAGTTCTAGAAGAAAGGTGGTACTTAATAATCTATTATTAATAAATAATGTTCTGTGTAATAATACATTAAACATAAAACTATTTTGTTATATATTATATAATTACATACTCTATATTTTAAATAATTTATCATTATAATATAGTAATAATTATTTTATTAATTATTAATAATAAAGGAGTATTCATTGTGATACCTAGGGAAAAGGGGGACAGTGCATGATGTCAGCATTTTGCATCATGCCAGTCAAATCAACCATTTATTTTAAAACATCTATCAAGTCTGCAAAAGATATTTGAATACAATTGCTTTCTAACCCCAGTATAACTATGGTGGTTCCATCTGTGTTATGTCTTCTTTTTATTTCCCCAAGACTTTCCTGCTGGGCTACTAAATGTGCATTGCACAACAGCTTTGTATTTTCTTAAGTATTAAATATTAATTAAGATACGTGCAAGTCATTCTTACTAATTTTTCCTTGTTTTATGATACTGCTTTTCTCCTCTGAGTACAAGGGGGAGAAAAATGAATGTTGCATGTGGAAAGGGAGGAGTGAGAATGGGAGCTTTTGCTCATCAGGAAGTAATGATGTATAACCCACTATAGCTCAGTATATTTTCAGATGCAGCCTTTTGCGTGACCACTCTGTCTTACCACCTCCATGCAGAAATGGAAGTCCTCAGTATTTTCACCACCTCCCAACACTTTTCTGAGTGATTTAGCTGGGCAACACTTAAACTCCTTTTCCTCTCTTTATGCTTCAGGTATTATTATGCAGCTCCCTTCAAGAGGTAATTTGTAGGCTGTTTATCAAAGCTGTGAATTTAATAATATCAAAGACATGCTACTGCACTGTCACTGTAATAAGATGTATTGATATTTCTTGTGAACAGAATCTTCTTTCCATAAGTATGTTGTTCATCTGCTGAATATTGTGGGCTTTCAAAATAAGTAAAAAACCCACAATAAATACATTATGTAGTCATATTATTCCCTATCCTCACCACCTTTGTAGTTAGATACTGTTGTCTGAAAATCAGAACTTCAACACTGTAGTATTTTCACGGCAACCAGAAAACCATGTTTCATTTAACAGTATTACCTGCAGCACCCAGCTAATGTTTCTGGTTTCAGGCATGAGAGAAATGTCAGCAGTGCCCTGTCAAACTGTTGGACACAAAAGTAGTCTCTGTTGTGGTTCCAGAGCAGCACTGACTATATAATTCCAGAACTGGTCAAACCCAGATTTCCTATGGAAAGTGAGTATGACTTGTTAAAAAGTTGAGAGTTTTTTTAGGAAAGAGACTTCTCAATAAAAATAATCATTGTATAGAGAGTAGATGCTTTCTTTACTACAATGTAAAATTACTCAGTGTTTTTTTCTATGTAGGTTCTCACTAATACGTAGCACGATTACAATTGCTCTTTCCTTAACTATTGTCTATAACTCTGCTTTTTGTGCAATTTTCTCTCCTTTCTTTAGTTCTTTCTCCTGCATTCAGGAGGTCTGCTAAGATTACATACCTAAAATATTCAAAGTGCAAATACTGAAAAAATATTGTGGAAGGAAGTACAAAAAAACCCCCACAGCTTCCCAAGTCTAACTCCTTTTTTTTACTTTTTCTCTCCTTTAACTTTCAGAAAAGTAGTGACAAAAGGAGCACCTGGTAGACATTATACAATCAGCAATGACTTAGGTGGTTTAAATTTAAAGCTCCTAATATACAGTTATGTATGTATGACATTAATGCTAATGTCCATGGAAGCATTGCGGAAGACCTGTGGTATTTTTGAACAAAAATTATTCTCGATTAGTCAATCCAAAATTTTTAATAGCATTTTATTTTTTACTTTTTTTTAAATATATTTTAATTGTTCAACTTTCACATTTTGGGGCTGGTTTAGCTACCTCTTTTTTGAGAAAGTATGAATTAATTTTTAAAGCATTAAGAACCAGTGACTGATATTTATGGTAGTCTATATGGACGGCCCAATTATTGTATTGTTTTCTTTTTGAATAAATGTCTACAAAGATTCTATTTTTGGTTAATGTGTGACTGATGTACATGAGACAAGATTTATTTTAGGTTCTACGGTACAGGCTGTGGCCATGGATGCTGTTATTTGAAAATTCCTGGCATAAGATTACCCTTGCTTATGTAAAAAATTGCTGTCTGTTGACACAGTATTTTCTCTGAGAAAATGCAGTTGTGTACTGGCTGCAGAATCTCTGATAAGCTAGTCCTAGCTAGGCACTGTGACAGAAGATGCAGTGTCTTAGAGCCTCAAAAAACTGGTCTGTCCTCATCTGTACTATCCTGTAACCTCATCTGCTGCCTCAGTGACTGTAGGTGATGGTATCATCACAAAGTCAAATCCAGAGGGCTTTCTCACTGGCAGTCCTCCAGGATGTTCTTCAGTACTGGATGTGAGCTGGGGTTTCATTTGCATTGGGCTGGGTACACACAGAAGGCAGCACTCTAGGATTCCCAAATGGGACTTTGGCTGCCAGTTACCTGTAGCAATGGGGAACAAAGCGACACAGACCCCCGTATGCACATTCAAAGGAGATCCGTTTATTATAGGAATAGCAACCTTTATATATCCTAAATCCTTACCCGCCATAACTGAAACCAAACTGAGACTTAACAGAAGGAAGGCACCCATTGGCTAGCCCAGCTGCAGTGCTGCTGTCCACGCATCCCACCATCCAACCATCTCTCTGCTCACACGCTGTCCACGCATCCCTCCGGCCTTGCTCCCAAGTGCCTCTCTCCTCGCTCACACCTGCCTCTCACCCTTCAACTGACTTCCAGCCGTCCAGCCTGCAGCTGTGCCTTTCCCGTGGGGCCTTCTGGTGAGAACAAGCCTTGAACATTTTTACAACTATAAACTAAACCTTACAGTTACCTAAGCAACAAAAGAGGAGCCGAGGTGTTCGACCAGCTCAGCAGAGGAAGTTATGCAAGGACAGCGTAATTAAAAGTAGACCTGCAGGGTAGATTACAAAATATTTTTAGGTCATCCTAAAATGCTCCCTTGAATTAACACTGTTAAATCAGTGTCATATAGAACCCGAGGCTTGGAGCTGAGAAAACAAATAAATTATAAGATTAGTGTTTGTAGTTATGTATTCAGGAGAGCAAAGAACTTCAAAGAGAATTAGTCACTACCTTTTAGTTTTGGTAATTTGTTTAGTAGACTTGTAAGTGTTTTTGTTTCTCAAATGTGTGTCTGTTCTCACATGAATGTTCACATAGACTGTAAGAGTACATCACAGTGAAGAAATCGTTGTCAACCACAACAAAAGACCAAGTCAAGCTTAATGTGAGACCAAATGCTGGCCATGTGCTCTGTCTCTTCTATGTCAGAGATTACTTATGTGAAGGACAGTTGTGTTCTCATTTCGTGACTGGATTTTATTTCTCCTATTCTTTGAATTCCATAAATTTCATATTTGGGAGGGAAAAAGGTGACTTTACATTTCTCTGTAGACTTAGCTTCTCCCTACTGAATGTGCTTTTCAAGAGACTGCTTTAATCACTGTGGCAGATCCCTAGTCCTCTCGCTTTTAGGGTTGCCTGCACAGTTCTCCAGCTTGCAACACTCTTGTGGCTTCCTCAGCTCTGGGCACCGTTGAAAAATTAATTTATTACTGCTAGTTGATCTAACTGTTCCTGAGAAGCCAGGAAAAACTTCAGGTTTGCTATTGTCAAGTACTGTTCTGTATTCTACGCTCATTATTCCAAGGCCTGTGCCTGTAAGCTGGAATGTTTTCTTTTTCACAATGGATTATGATGGTGTTTTCTCCTCTGCAGCATCTCAGACACAGACACCTGTGATTTCCACAGGATTGGTGTTAGCACCAGTCACAGTTGCCAGGTCACATAGCTCAGCACTGAGCATCATAGAATATCTTGAGTTGGAAGGTCTCACAAGGATCATAGCATCCACCTGGCCCTGCACAGGACAACATCAAAAATCACATATTGTGGCTGAAGCTGCTCACAATGCTGGCCAAGCTTATGAGTTAGTTCTGTGTTGAATTTTGCACTAGCAAACTTCATGAAAAATATGCAATTGAGATAGATGGCAGCTCCAGTTCCACTTGAAACAGCATGAGGGAAAACTGGCACTCTGCAGATCCAGGCCCTTAGCTGATGATTTTGTTCCTCTTTCAGCTGTTTCTTTGAAAAGAAACCCAAGTGTTCCCTCCAGGCATTTCTCTGTCACAGATCTCATAGAAATAGGCAATACACAGAGCCATTTGCAGAAGATAATAAAGGAGACATTTTCTTCATATTATCAGTTCATCTACTCACAGTGTCCAGTGTTCTTCAGGAGCCCTATAGGCCTTGGATGTCTGACTCACTGCACTGTAAATTTCTTTTAAAAAAGTTCTCATAAATGATCCTACTGTTCCAAGGCCTCTGTCAGAGGAACTGGAGTAGATGGTTGCCTTTTGGACCTCTGTTTTTCCAGCATCAGTCACTGGAAACCAAGAAGTACTTCTGAAAATCACCAGAAAGCAAGAAGTACTTCAGAAATTTAGTAATAGTAATTCTTTTAATAACAGTGCCTCTCCTAATTTATGTGGTACCCCTCATCAGGTGCTTTCCATACATAGTCTGCCTCTGAAAATGCAGTTTAAGCACTTATGAAAGGATAAATTGCAAAGATATGTAGTCATGGGTAACTGGGGAGAGGTATCACAACTCTTGTGATAACATACAACAGCATTAGAAAAACTCATCTGTTGACAGAGTGGTGTAAGCACAATGAAGTCATGGGGCACAATCTCAGTCTCCCCAGAAAAAGGAGTTGAAAGGACTCTGAGGTCACAGCCAAAGAAGAGGAGAGATTTTGGATGGTAAAATTTAAGTAATAGCCCGTACACTGTGGACTCATGAAGGATGCGAAGCTGATCCTGCAGCAAGAGACTACTTAAAGAAACTGTCTGTATGCTTCCTCCCCAAAACCCTTTTCCCACTTCTGTACTTTGCATTAGATCAAGGGATTTTATCACGAGAATGTGAGTCAATATATCTTGTTAAACCATCAGAAAACTTGCCTTCTGCTTTTGCTCTGCTGGCAGAGTTAGTTTTCCAAAGGATAAGCCAGCTGAACTAACTCACCATGTCATTGTAAAATTCCCTTAATCCGACACAAGGCAAAGACAAGAATCCTTGACATAAAAATGCAGGGAAAAAAAAAATTCTTTAGGCTTTAAAATCTATTCAAAAGTGAGGTAGCCATTGCTCAAGATCTCAGTCTTTAAATTGGACTTTTTCCTGGGGCCCCTTAAAAAAAAGGTTGATTTTGTAAAAAAAAAGATGTTATTAATACCTTATGCAAATAAGGTGACAGGTGAATGGAAAAAACTCGTAAGACTATCTATTAAGTTGACATTTTTAAATGATGAACATTTAACATATTTTTCAATAAAATACACATTGTTGCTGGTGCTCTCTAGGACACATCTTTTCCGGATGCACATCTCTTTTTTTAAACATTTTTTTCATGCTTGTTTTCTCCTAGTCACACACAGACTATTATGGTTCAGCTCTGTTTAGAGCCAGACTCTTAAATCTTTATTTTACACGTGGTCATTAATATTTACCTGAACTAAGTTCTGAAAGGAAATAATCCTGATGCTTTTCTGATGCAACTGTGTATTCTATAATCTCTTGTGGTGGTACTATTTACTCAAAAATTAAAACATAAATTCATAACAAGGAAGGGCCCATTACATTTTTAGACCTCACTTTAAAAGTTGAAGTCATATCTTGGAATGTGCTGCAGCTGTTCTATGATCTTCTGAATCAAATTCTACAGTGCTGAAAATGAAATTAAGTAATTTGTCCTTTCTAGCCAACAAATTAAGTCAGATGTCGTAGCTTGTAAATATTACTATGCTTGTCCTTGGAATAAAACAAAGCAAAAATCCAATCCCAAATTTCTTTCTGCTTAGCTTGTCATGTCTTCAAAGGCTTCAGTGTCTTCTAGCCATGTACTGTACTGTAGTGTAGCATTTGAAAGGTGTTTTTTCACATGAACTTAAAAGATTTAGCAGGAGAAACATGTATTATTCCTCAATTATATATAAGAAGGGAGATGATAGATAAGCATGTGCCACAGATAAGTATGCATTTTTAGAAATGTTGGAAACAATTCTTGAGATGAAAAGCCTGTAGAAAACATAAATTTATCCTTCATTTTGATGTTTTTACTTTCCATTGTAAAAACTGAAATATGGGAGCTATTAAATGACAGTTGTAAACTCCTTACAGTAAACATAGAAAGTTTTAACTCTCTGCTAGGCCACAAGGTGAGCTCTGGGAATGTTGTGTTTTCTCTAAGCTGATCCCAAGGAGCTCTGTTTATGCTCTGAATCAGGAGTAAGAATTGTGTGCATAGCAGCATCTTATTTAAATGATTCTGAAAATACCTGCAGTTGTGTCTCTAGGCAAATAGCTGCATGAGAACAGCAGTTAAAATATATCAGGACACTGTACTCGTAAGCTGTCCTTTTCCAGATCATGTCAGTGGTGGTCAGTGCACTAAAAGCAGAAACAGAAGCAAAAGCTCTTTTTCTTCCTTTAGTTTGGAAATCTGACAAGAACATGCAGTGCTCTTGTGCGCTAGCGTAATGTTATGTTTCACAGCTGGAAGGAGACACCTTTATATTCAAAAAAATTTTCTCTGTGTACACCAGAGGGTGTCCCCTTTTTGTTTTCTTTCTTTAGCCCAAAATACTTTATCTGTGGCTTACTCAGCCTGCTGAATCATATCAATACTAATTTTTGTGCTTCCTATTTTGTCCTACTAAATTGTCTATTGCTTTAATTATCTGTACTGCTCATGGGATATCACAGAATGTGCTCAGCATAGCAAGGCAAGAGAAGGGCTTATTGGGCCTTCCTCGCTTGTACTTCTCCTGGTGGATTGCTGAGGTACATTTTTTCTTTGGTTGTGTAGCCACCATGAGAGTCATATCAGGAAAACAGTTAAACTCTAGCCCGTGGTAAGGGCAGGTATAGGTACCAGCATGAAATTCAGGGATTATTTTGAAGTTGGCTAGAGATGTCTGGTTTAGATTTGGGAAAACCAAAATGTAAGAGCAATACATAATGATGTGAAAATGGGATCATATTTTCAGTGTGGGAAGAAATAATAATGAAAGGAAGGATTTGGACAATGCTGGATAAGAACAGGGGATATTCAGGAGAAACACTGAGGGAGATAGGAATAGGTCTAGTGATAGGAATTGCAACATAAGAAAATAATGGTAGTTGGGAGCAGTAAGGGATTGCCTAACAAAGGGAAATAAGAGGAAAAGGAAATAATATGGTTAGAATGGAGAAAGATTTCAAATAAGATAGACATGAAAAAAAAAGAAAAATAAAGAGAATGTTCAGGAAATGAAATGTGATTTTTTTCCACATTTTATGTAAAAATAGTTTAATGAACAGCACAACTGTAATGATTCTGCAGTAAAAAGGAGAAATTATTTGGGCAAGTTGAATTGGAATGTATGGATACACATAAAGACAGAGCAGTGGCAGTATTTGTGGGAGATGTGGAACAGCTGTTCTGCAATGTCCAGTTTTAATTTCTATTCTAAAATTCTTCTGTCTGCCTGGTGATCAAGTTTCTTCTTGAAAAAGTTTTATTTAAGGTCAAACCAAATGTGGAAACAGTGCAGTAGTCTTATCCAAAGCTTTATTGCAGATATTTTGGTGGAAGGTCCATTCAGAGCTTGTACTTTTGACCAAAAAAAAGTCAAGTCAGAGAAAGGGCATAACATGCAAAAGGAACAGGATAATAGTGGATGTAATTTATCCCTGTGTGTGTGCACCATGTCATGTTCTGATGTCCTTTTCAGGAGAAGCCAAGTGAGAGTGTTGTTTACTCTATGCTTAGTTCTTTCCATGTTGCCATAGATTTTGTTGACAACTATGTGTCTAGTTTTACTGAGAACTTAACTTTTGGCCAGGTTTTAATTAAGTCAAGAATATTAATTAATACATCTACATCATAAAGTGTTAATATTTTAAAATCAAACTGGTGGTTATGAAATGTTCCCCTTAAAAGCACAGCCAAGCATTAAACCAGCTTTTACTGCCATGTGGAACATCAGTGCGCTATAGTAGCCTAACACAGCATTTTATATTGCTCCTCCTGGTGTGCACCCATCAGCCATACAGATCAAAATATTCTAAGAACCCATCTTGCTCTACCAGGATTAGCCAGACTCAGCTGTGTTATCAGCTTCAAGGTTGCCCCATGCTACAGGCAGGTAGCCACAGCAAGCTCACTGCTCTAGCAGCCTAGTGCACTGTCATGGAAAATTTCATGTCATGTTTTTTCTCAGTTTTACTGGAATTTTATTGTCAGAAGTAGGCAAGGGGTCAGGATTTTTTTTAGTCACAATACAAGATGTTCATGGTCAAGTTAGTTTATTAATAAATAAATAAAGTCTAGTGTCGTAGCAAAACATCCTGTTCATGCTGCTGCCAGGTAATGCTGCTAAACAGAGGAGGAAAACTGTTAGGCTGTGAGGTACTTTTGATCTTAATACTTTAGAGGAATATTTATAAATGCAATTCAATATTATTTTTAGTTCTATTGCAGCTAATGGCAATATTAATAATTTTCAATGTCGTATTTCTCAAATCCACCTTCTGTAGTTTTGCTTATGTGCTTTTAAATTATTTTCAATGCATACAGTACTTCTGCAAGTAAAAAATACACACATTTAATTTCTCTCACCTTTAAATCTCAAATCTATTTATGGTTATTCACAGTGACTCTTTTCTCTATTTTTTTGGCTGGTTGTCAGCAAAGAGCTCTGGCAATTATTTCCTTGGGAGAGCTGCCTCAGGCTGTAGCATTCTGAGACTGTGGTTCTGGTCTATTCAATTCTCACTTAAGACCAGAAGACTTAGGGTTTAACTGTGGAGAAGCACTTTTCTGGACTGCTTTTCTATTTTTAAGTTAAAATTAATAATACAATATTAAAGGGAAATACATGTTATATTGAAATTTAGATTAAGTTATAAACGTAAATTATAGGATGCTTGAGTATCTTTATTAGGCTTTCCTAGAAAGTGAAGGCTTCAGAATTTGCTAATTTCTAATGATTGTATGAAACTGTTTTTTATAGTATTTCCTTCCATTTGGTATTTTGTGTAGCTGCTTCATTCCTCAGCTGTAGATACCTATGACGCCTGAAGTTTCATTTCAGTTAATTCCTTGGATTGGAATAAGTACATATCTTCCATTGTTTTTCAGTACTGGATTAAAGAAGAAAGCAAGGTGTGGAGGTGGAATGTCCCTTCTCAAATAAATTCCTATAGGCAAAAGTAAAATATGGTATATACTTAAATATTTCAAAGATTGGCATGTCAGAAAGTTTTCAATTATTTGGATGCTTTGTATGACATTATATACTCAGTTTTGTCCACTGTCAAGCCAAGGATTTTGCCCTTGGGAATCTGTTCAAAGATCTCTATTACCAGCATAAGTAGCCTTGCTACTCCCCGAAATCACTCCTTACCCAGTGGGGTTTTATCGTGGCTTTTTTCCCCTTTTTTTCTCTTTTTTAAATTGTTACTTTTAACAGCTTTCTGATATGAAATACCATCTATGTTTTTTTCAAAGCTTTCAGCACATTTCTTTTATAATATCTTAAGGTACACGAAGGAACTGTTAGTTCATTTATGACTTTGCAACTGTTCAAGGTGTTGGATTTTTCTGAATCTGCTTTGGATGAAACATTTCCGTGAAATGTTATTTGAATATTAAAAAAAAAAAAAAATTACAGGACTTAAAAATTATAGTCTGTGCATTTTTAGTGAAAACACACAGAATTATGGTTCACAGTTGATTATTTTATAATAGTCCCTAATTATATTATTGTTTGCAAAAGCAAGGTGGTGTTTATACTTGCAGAATTTGAAAATTATAATTTTCCTACATAATAGCCTAGTTGGAGTAAGACAAAATTGACCCCAGCAAAGCACCTAGCCTATGATAACTCCAGAATAGTGCGTTTGAGAAAGAATGAAGAGGAAGGAGGGTGTTTTCAGCTGCAGGCTGAGGCATGTTGAGGTTTATTAGGAATTCAGACCTCTCTTTTCAGTGATACTCAGTGTGTATTTAAGGTAGGAGCACATTCATCCTGGTCAATTTGAGAACTACTGTAATTTTCTTTTACTACACTGCTCCATGCCTGGTAAATTGCTTTATGAGAAAAAAATAGTGTAACACATTGCCTTTCTCATATCCAAGAGGACTTTCAGTCCCTGAAAGACATGACTGACTGGTAGCTAATAAATCCCATGGTAATTTCTAAAAGGACAGAATGCTAAAATGTAGTAACTTTTTTTCTCCTCCCAGCATCAGCTGATTTCACTTTTCTTGTTAAATTTGACTAATACAGTAATGCTATTAAGAGTATGTTTGAGAAGCAGTTATGCCTTTGGCAGATAATATTTTTGTGTACTGGCCTACAGACTAGGAGTGTTCAACCCTTTATCTTCTAGGGCTGTGAAAATTCAGTTTCAGTTTCACAGACAAACTCTCTGCTGTCCTGTGTATTGTCCAAGAGGAGCTGTTTGGCAGGAACGTCTTAGTGGTTTTTTTTTTTTGGTTTTTTTTTTGATAAACAGTAAAATTCTGTTCACATATAAAATGGCAGGCTGTTGCATGCACAGAAGTAATATAAGGTTAGGTGGATAGAAAGTCTGGAGAGATTTTCCAGTATGGTATGGTGAAGGGACTGTCAAGTGTCCTTGTATCTTCCTCAGCTCCTGCTGTTTCTGTGCAACGATAAAGGATAGCTGTGATAGAACCAAAGATAGTGCAGTATGAATAAATGAAGACTCTGCCTGCACACTGTATAGGTACCATACTTGTGATTATATGCATTACTGGAATACTGTCTTCTTTGAATCCCAGTAAAATACACAGTAAGGAACAGCTGCTGAGTATCTTAAGAATGTTTTTTACTCCCCTCTGTAGTCTGGTCAAATGCCCAGAGATGATGTTCTTAGCAGAGAATATTTCAGAGGAGCAGGTTTCTGTTCAACATGACTTTCAGCCTTATGTTTGCATGGGAAGTCAACTTTTATTAACCAAAATATTTGGATTATACTTTCCTGTGAGGTGCAGTAAAATTGAACATAAGTATATGGATATTAAAACCTGATGAAATATCAGCATATTTTGGCTGCTGACAAATAATTTCTGGAGGCTTTAGTGGTTTGCAGATGAATGGAATGGTGAAACCAAACTTTTAGCTACTCTGATAAAAAGTCTTATTATCCATTGCTGCCTGAAAAAACTTCCCA
Source organism: Picathartes gymnocephalus (assembly GCA_013390045.1). Lineage (NCBI taxonomy): Eukaryota > Metazoa > Chordata > Aves > Passeriformes > Picathartidae > Picathartes > Picathartes gymnocephalus. The sequence goes on from WEKY01040731.1 coordinate 26,540, forward strand.
TAGAAATGATAGGACCAAATTGTTTTCTAAACATTAAAGTATTTTTAAGCACGCATAATATGTGATACTACACAAGAAAATTTCCTGATCTTCTAATGTGGGCCTCAGCTATCAGAAAGGATTATGTGACAGCAGGGATAATTTCATGATCTTGCTTTAAAAATGAAGTGTTAGTTTACCATTTATTTTCGCAATTGCTTCCAACTTTGTCTACGCTTGATTATAGTTTTACCTAAGGACGGACCAGCGACTGAGAAATTCTGAGGTATTAGACAAGTTCTATTAAGTTACCTGTCCTTCTGTGTGCCACTGCACCATTATTCTCCACAGGCAATTTTCCAGTGGTTTGTCTAATTTGCCTTTAAAAATCCAAACCAAATTGTGCTTTTGCTGTTTCCTATGGGAAGATGATATTGAACAGTTTCAACAATCTTATATGTAATTTATTTCTATTATATATGATTTAATCAGAACTTTATCATCCAGATAAAACTAGAGCAGAAAAAGTCTTTTTATATTTATTTTTTCAGAGAAGTTCTGATATTGTGGTGATGTGTTATTCTTCAAAGTATAAATTTTATACTTAAGTGCACAGCAACTGCCTGTACTGCCATGCCCTACAGGACACTTCAGAGGAGATATATTTATAAAATATGATAATAATTTGCAGGTATTATATGAAGATGTTTTATCAATTATGTAAGCAAAAATACTCTGCAGAATTTATACATTTTAGTTATTAAAAACCAGTGAGTTCCTTAAATTAGCTATTGGAAATAAAGAATTTAGCAACAGAAATTAATCACTGTCACATTGTTGTGCATGTCTGGCGGATGCTAGGCAGTGTAGAACATTTATTTGAAAAACAGAAAAATATTATGATACCCTTAATAGAAACAGACAATCAAACAAATCTTAATCTGAAAAGGTTTTGCAGTCATAAATCATAATGAAAATGTGCTATAATGGAGGAAAAACATCTTCATAACTGTATGACCTTGGTGCAGAGGGCCACGTTCTGGGAGGGGTATGCTCTCATCAGACATTTTTCCATTTCAAAGACAGATTACACTTTTACCAAAATACAGAGTAAAAGACATGCATTGTAGCTCCTGGTAAGATCACAATGTATTTATCCTTACATATTCTGTCAACTAAATGTTTTATTTCTTTGTTGAGATTATCTCTTATTAAAAGGAAAAATTTTAAATGGAACTTAAGCTGTGCCAACCTCCACCAGGGATGTAACACACCTTAGCTGCCATTCGGCCAACCTGCCCGTATAATTGAGAGAGGATTTATTTTTACATACATATGCGTATGAAAGCTATTTAATCTCTAATAATCATTTAATAATTTCATCCCTATTGAAGGGGAGAAGATGGTAGAATATTGAGCAAATTAAAAGCTGAATGGTGAAGATATTTATCTTCAGCCAAAGAAGAGATTAGTATGAATTTAAAGTAATGAAGAACCGGGTAGCCAATTAAGATAGATGAATAGTAGTTATTTACATACTTTATTCTTTGTTTACAAAAGCTTCTGTTATCTCACTTAATGTAGTATCTGTGGGAGGTAGCTACCACCTCTCTGGGCAACCTGTTACAATGTCTCACCAAATTCATTGTAAAAAATTTCTTCATCTATCTAGCCAAAATCTACCATCTTTTAGTTTAAAGGCATTATATTCTACCACAACAGGCCTTACTCAAATGTGTCACTACTGAAGCAATGAAGGGCATAGTAAAAGATCAGTGATATCATTCCCTGGTGAAGGTTTGTCATCTATCAATATGTGAACTTGTATGGTGCATGTCTACTGACCCTGTTTCTTTGTGTAATTTTATGCCCTTCCTGCAGGTTTTCTCAAACCAGGATTTTTGGAGTAACATTTTCTAGTAATTTTTAAGTGTGACAGCTTTTGTGCTGTGAAAGAAACAGGCCCCATAATAAACAGCTCAGCAGTATAACATAATTTTTTTCAGGTCACCTTTAAAGACAGACATGGTGTTCCTACTGTGCTACATGCCCCAAACAAACTGCTTCCTTAGCAGGAGCTCTGTTGTTTTATTGATAGCACAACTAACTACGGATAAATCCTCTGATTCCGTAAGTCCCTTGTTACCTCCCTGATACAAAGCATCTCCTACTGTGTTTCCTGACTATTAGATGATCAAAAACCTGAACTCTGAAAACAACTGTAACTGTGAATCTTCCTTTCAGAATCCAGTTTTTGAAATACGTCTTATAATAAATTATTAGAGGAATAAAATATATCTCATTAATATACATTATAACAGTGAGAGAGAGCAGCTTTTGAGCTAATTAAGGAAATAGAACAAGAGGGAGAGTTCAGCTTTGTTCTTTTCCTAATGAGCTCTATGGTGTGGACAGTTGGTCATTTAAATTATAGCGTGGTATGTGATTCAGAAGACACCTACAATTGTAGATTCAAAGAGTAGAAGAATTATGATTGTATATTAGGTGCCCAGCTTTTCTGTACACGGGATCATGCTGTGATCTTGGGGTATTTTCAGTGAAGAAGGCACATACAAGGTTTTAGCACCCACTCTGAAAGGAGACTCTGTGGAGGTTACTGACTTGATTGTGTGTATCAGTCATTCACCAAAGCTTCATAACTTTGCTTTAGGAAATCTCCATTTTGTGATGTAGTCCAGTTGCACACTTTCTCATGAAATCTCACTGCCAAAAGTATAATGTGTCTGGTGTCTCACACACCTCGTGTGGCCCTGTCAGAGGGATTTTAAGAATGCAGTTGTAAATGAACTACCTTGCAGATTGCACTTCTAGGAACTTTTTGGCTGTACTGCAGTATTTACTCACTAGGGGTAGGAACTGGCAGGTCAGAAATGCCTTAGAGACATTAAGGGGGATTTGACTCTGTCTTGGTAATAGTCATATTACATATTAAAAAGGCTGTTAAAGTCTCTGGAATAGTTTCTTCATTATAAGAAAAGTGGGTAGTGGATTGGACCATAAATTTGTATAAAATAGGCCTTGTTGTTTTTCTTCATAGTTTTTGAATGGAAGTGTTAGCTAATTAAAGTGGTAGTTGCTAGAATGCAAGTGTTACTTCTGGAAGAATCTCAAGCAATTTGAATATGTTTGCAGAATCTAGGGGAACATTCAGTCACTGCATATACTGATTCCACAAACCAGTCCAGCACAACTGAAAAGAAACCTCTGCTTTTCATCTGTCTGACCGCAAGAGCTGCATCTTGTCTGATATTTCTGTGATCTGGAGATCATAGGAGAAGAAAATGCTGATGGGAAAAATCTAGCCAAGTTTTTCAAAGGTCAAAAAATGTTCAGTTTGACTGTGATTTGGGTTTTGGATAAAGAGACAGTGAAAAGAAAACATTTCTCTGTTGTCAAGACTGAGTTTGTTGCACATCTGATTTCTTGTTATTTCTGGGCCTTGTGTATTAGAAGATGTAAAGATCATGGCACTATATCTGTAAGAAACATATATAGATCTATAAGCACCCCATGTTTCTTTAGAAACCCCAATCTGCATTTTATGTTTGACATGAAATATTTAAATAAAAAATTACTTAAAGGAATAAGGTAATATTCCCTGATTGTGACTATATTTACAGTACCAAAATTGTTTCAGACAGACATATGTTGAAATATTGAAATACAGCACAAAAAGCCTCAACAGTGGGTGTAATTGCATTTAGTGTGTTTTCTATGCCCTGAGAGTAAAGATGGAGAGATACTAAAAAGGAGGTTTAGAAGAAAGTAATGAAAACCAAGAGGCTACTGAAGCGTCTTAAAATGCAGTAACAGTGTAATGAGCACCTATGCAGTATCCCCTGAGTAATGCATCCCTGAACTTAGGAAAAGGACAGGAGAATTTGATGTAGATTTTTCTCCTTGGTTTTTATTGATGAGGTGCTCTGGTGAAGCACAGGAAGCTGAAACTGTCTCTTTGATTACTTTATGGTGTTAAAGGGCTCAACATAAAAGGGTTGAAAAAATGCTAGGGATTTTTTTAGTCTCTTTTCATAAATTATCATAGGCCAGTCTCTTTTGAGAATAGAGAACCCTACTGTCAACATTTGGACGCAGTCATTGTAATCACATTATCTTTTCAGTAAGGACAGTTATATCGATGATTTAAGATCCAAACCCATAAAATATTGGAATAAAAATGTATTTTTTGTTCTCAGAAAACTTATAAAAACACTTTCCAACTATGTATGTTCAAAACTG
>WEKY01040735.1:3387-22669 GCA_013390045.1 Picathartes gymnocephalus
GAATCAAGGAGTAATGGCATAAAAATCTGCACATCAAAAGAAGCAGCACTCTTTAACAAAATCTGTTATTTATCTCTCTACAAAAAATAAGTGCTCTCTTTGGCTACTGGTTAACTGGATCTTTGCTTGCATATAAAAACAAACTAAAGAGTTTTACCAAAAAGAAAGAATCTCTTGCAGAATTTTGGCAGTTTAAAAGACTGCTGGTACAGTTAATTAAGAACATTTTAAATAACTTAAGATGACACAGAAAAAAGACACAGTACATATGAAATCAAAGAAACGAGTGCCCTCTGCAGACAACAAGGTAAATCTCATGGAGCACTGACTGCTCCAGTGACTTTGTGTTCAGGTTAGAGAGGATGGGCTGAGGTACAGCTTGCCTCAGGAGGAGAAATCCCATTCAATCTAGATGATGTACCATTTTTCTGAAATAATCTGCCTTCATGTTTTCTTACTTGTGAAATAGAGAGCAGTCAACAGAAAAGCAACTCAGTTCCCTCATAATGCAGTCTCTAACAAACTGAAGTTTTGTCAGATGATAGAGGTGATCATTACATCCTGGGAGCTGATTCCTCAGAGGTCACTCCCATGACGCTGCAGTTGTTAATGTCTCTGTCATGAACATCACAGATATTTCATGTTATTTTAGTAGTTAGTTATAAGCTAATTTTCGGAAAACACTGAATTCTTTTTGAGGGTCTCTGTGTGACAACACACAGATTATTGTCTCCAATTGTGTGCCAAGTCAAGTAAAAGCACCTCTACTTGCTGAACAAGCCACACCATCGTGTTAAGACTATTAATAAACATGCTTATACAGCAATTCTGAGCTTTTGTACACACATCCATCTCTCCCAGTGTGTAGTACTAATTGCCGGCATCAACTCACAGACTTCTATGCGATTCTTACCATCCTTAGATATGACTAGTAATAGTTCAGCTATGATGAACTAGTTTTTCCAAGTCTGTGTTGAAATAAACTGGGGTGTACTTTCAGACCTTCTAAAATACCATTTCTACTTCCAGCAATTGTTTTATTTCCTTAGCTTGACTTTAGACAACAATAATTGGATTTACCTCAGCTGCAGTAATACATATGCATTTTATAACCTATTTCAAGCATGTGTCTGTTTGCTAAAGCCCAATTCATGGGCTCTGAAATTGATCTCTAGTTCTCTTCCAGAGAAACAATTCCAGTCACTGTTAAAAATCAGGGAGTATGAACTTGCAAGTAAAAGTAAGAATAACATTACACTGCAAGTTTCTTATCGTATAAATTAAAAAAAAAAAACAAAACAAACCAATCTTACAGTTTGGCAGTGTTGAAATATGAATCTAAACACACCTTAAAATGCTACATATTTGACTTCGATTTTTTCAATTACTGAATCTGAAATGTAAATATAATTAGCCTATAAAATGTGAAACCTTGTTTTAAAGTGTAAGCGGTAAAAGGAGCTAGAGACATAATTTACAAGGATTTTCCAGTTACATACCAATAATGCCACCTACTGGTGAAAGAGAAGACCCAACTTTTCTTTCTGAGTAATTTTTAAACTGAGAGTAATTTCAATTCAATATTAATACCATTGGTTACCANATACCATTGGTTACCCTTTCCCTCATACCCATCTGAAGCAAATCATTTCTTTCTCCACAAGTGAGGGGCAGGGTTCGAACTGAACAGTGTTCTATTTAATACTTAAATATCAACACTAATCTGAATATGGCAAGGACCAGAATGTGGTAGTTTTCTTCAAAATGTAACCTCCAGGAACAGCAAAATTTCTCAGTTTCTAAAATTCATTGTCAAATACCAATAGAAAACACAAACTCATGAAGTTTTACTAGTTCAGCCCCTATTAAAAATTCTTTCTATCCTTCCAAACCATATGTATTTGCTAACTCTCAAAATGAATTAGCCAGTTGGAAACCACCTTCCTGGTTACCAAGCAAAACAAACCTTTACAGTCATACTGTTTTTTCAGGGCTATATGGAGTGTTACACTCCAGTAATGGAAATACACAGGGGGTATCAGAAAACATGTTCAAATTTACAGGCAATCTTTTCCGGAGATTGCACAAGCACTGGAGGAAAAACAAGCTGTGATCTCATTTCTACCACATATAGGTTGATACCTCTTATTTCACACTAGAGATGGTTTTAAAGAAATAAATTTTTAGAGCATTTTCTAGAAAGGTATTTTACGTGCATGATGAACTTATTGAAAATCGCATGCATTACTCATTATAAATAAACCTTTGTGGGATTGTTTTGGTTTTTGGAGTTTATTGTGGTTTTGTTTTGGGGTTTTTTTCCATACCGTTTTCTCCTCTTAAAACAAATAAAGTCAGTCTCTGCTTTAAAACAAAAATCCTAATCTGGAGTTCATGGCTGAGACCAGTCTCTCCAAAATAAGCTACTGGAAGCACGTCCCCACTTGCTGAAGTAAAAAGGTTGTCTACACTGGTAACCTGTTTCTGACAGCAGGCATTAATGAATAGTCAGGGAATTAATGTATGGATAAGACTCGCATACAGAGATTATTCTCTAAAATACTCTCTCTCTCTGATTCCAAATCTTTAGGACTTTTTGAGCAAGCGATTGTTCAGCATAACTGTTCAGCAAGACGGTGATGTCCCCTCTTCATTATTCATCTAAGAAACAACAGCAACATAACCCTACCACCAAAATTCAAGCCTGAAAAGAACCTACTCAGTTACCGTATTTCTGCCAGTACAGATTAAAAATTTACAGAAGCTCATTCACAACCTATTCTGAAAGTGCCGCAACAAAGCTGTTCAGGCTGTGAGAATTTTTGCATCATAACCTGTTTTGGCCAGAAAAGTCAACCTTTGCTTATCTTTCATAATTGACTCATATACCTACCACTTAGTTGCATACCTTATAGACTGCTGACAATGATGTTATAGAACCATTTCAGTAACAATATTCTGCTCTTTCTCTTTAACCCTGTTTTTGCAAGCATGTCCTTATGACCCAGCACACAAGTCATTTTTTGTCCTCTACCATCCCCCTAAAACCTTTATTCCTCTGACAGCTGAACTCCTCCTTTCACATCTGGCTAGCAACGAGTAGAAACTGAAGCAAGTAATAGATTTCTTGTTGGATTTTCATTCTCAATTCACTGAGTCTCAAAGCTGGACTTCTCCAAAACTATGATGGAATATACCGTCTGGTATTACTAATCCAATGACTTTGATTGCTGTAGGAGCATAAGAAGAATGAACTTCAAAAAGTAGCCAGACTCCTGCATTCTCCCTCAAGAGCCTGCTCACTTACTGTTGTCAAGGGCAGCAGATTGGGTTAAACAAACCACTCATCTGACACAGTAGGGACATTTGATCCCATAACCAGGATCAATCATGCAACGTATTCTCAATCTCTTCGTATGATTGACTCACAACTTCCAGAAAAAGCTACTTCGTTTTAAGAAATACAAATCCAAAGGGGAAGACGGAGAAAAAACAAAACACCCACAGAAACAAAACTTCCAAAAAAGCCTTTTAATGATGACCACCTCTCTAATGAGAGTAGAACACGAAGATTTTTTTCCTAACCACCTCCAACTGATCCTAAAAAGTATACCAGATACACTTCTGCTGCCCTATGGAAAGCATGACTGCTCTGAACTGAATCCTCTCCATTGTGAAATTAAGAGAAATTTTGCACAGACTTAAAAAAAACAGCGGGAGACAGCACTTTGTTGATATAATGGCATGCAACGCAGACAACTACTTTTAGAGAGCGTAGTACTTTTGTGTGCAGTTGTCGAAGTCAACATTTAAAGACTGCATAAAACCCCTAAAAATTATAAAAAGTGGCAAAGGAAAAAAAGTTCTACTTAAGTGAATAAATTCTGATACATACCTGAGCACTTTAGTGACAAAATATTTGCAACTTTAAACTCTGATTAAGACTACAGAGCCTGCACATAATACACAGACAAGCAAGAAACAAAACCCATGAACTGATTAAGCCAAGAGAAATAGCTGTTTCTTGTCAGTATCAAGCATTAGTTACGTGTATTTACTTTACAGAACTCTCCTAAAAGCAATGAGATGCAGAAATTGACTGAGGATAGTTCAGTTTGCTGTGTTATACATTGAGAAGAGAGCACAACTCTCAAACTGGACGAGCTGCAGGGCTATAATAAACTACTTAATAACTTGATTTACAAAATTCCGTAAGTAATAAAATGCCCTCCAATTTGACCAGTTCTACTTAAAGAGCTATGTAATAATGGAAGAGTCCTACTTCCAATTCTTGCTGTCTAGACTACAGTTTTGACTAGCTCTCCACTGACTGTAACAGGGTCTAGACGCCTATGCAGGTGTAAAACGTACCCTCCTAAAGTATCTGCCCTGAAAAAAATCAGTTTTACTGCCCACAGGGTTAGGACATATAGTACAGCTGTTAAAGATCAGATACCTACCTGCACACTTCTTTAGCCCAGTGGGGTGTGACTGTGTTTACAGAAATACACCTGCACTAGTTAATACGTGCCTTTACTCAACCCTTGGTGCCCTCTCCACCAAATGCTGAACAGAACAGATTAGTGGGATTATCCCCCTTTTGTAAAGTAATGTATATTTTAGACAACAAAACGTCCAGAGTCTAGTGAGATCCCAATAAAACACTGGCTGTACCTAGTGGTGGTGACAGAAGTTAAATGGGTTTCCTGAAACAGTATAAAATACTAGAGCAGTAATACTAAAGGAGTTCACCTCAACTGGATTACAGGTTAATCTGAAAGGACTGGAGTATTCCAAAATGCTTAAAACCAGTAGATTAGGCAACAGTAACGTTTACAGACAGTAAGTAGATGACTGTCCTAATATAAATTTCATCCTACTCGGTACCAAAGGACATCATCTATCACACACAAGAATAAAGCAGACTGTCATTATTTGGAAGCAATAACAAAGGAAAATGGCCATTTCGCCAAAATATATTGTGAAATGCCTATGAACCAAACATGATGTTGCAGAGAAAATTACTGATCTCCATACAAAAATGACTGACACTTCACTTGGGAGTCACACATATTGTTTTAGTCACTTGTATTCAAGCAAGTTGATGAGAGCAATCAAACAGGCTCGAAGGATGACGGTAAGGAAAACAGAGGACAAAGAGCTCATCTGATGAGGAATCTAGGAAACAGTGGCTGGTTGGACTGTCAAACTGGTAAAGACTGTTAAGATAACTCCACTGTTATTTATAAAGAGTAGGTAAACATGCTGGAGAAAGTTATTAACTTGATAAACATCTGTCACCAGCAGAATGCATAAACTGACAAGAACATACTTTACTGGAATTAGAGAAGAGTTCTACAGTCTTGCTACGGAAACAGCCCTCTTGTAAGAATACACAAAACGTAGTCTTTAAATGTAGCATAATCGGTTTACAGTAGAGGTTACATGACACAGCTGTCCAGAAGGTGGTGGCTGGGATTCAGTGTTGCTTCTGTTTTTCCCCCAACTATGCTAATTGTGAAAGTACAATTCCTAACTCCCCTAACGTTCAGGTACACTCAGTTTTTGAGCTCATATATCAAATTCCAGTTCAAATTTATATCCTGTGTTTTATTAAATTGCTTAATGACACTACATTATCATACATGCACAGGCATTATCTGCAAGTCCGAAACAGTTCTGTTCACAATATATTTTGAGATAAGCTTGCAGTGGAGTGGATGCACTATCATAAAAACTATCATAACCCATTTTTAAACTTCTATCCTCCTGCATTTTTTTTCCATTTGCCAAAACACAATGCCCCAAAGATGCTTCAGAACATCCCGGTCTTCTAAACTTAAACACAGGCTAAGACTAAGGAGACCACATATGGAACAAACCACCACTGAACTGCACCTGTAGTTTTAAGACAATTATAAACCACAGCAAATCAACAGTTTGCTTACTGATCTGCGAACTTCAGAAAAATGTTACAAAAACTATGCTAAGAAAGCAGCTTAAAGCCAGTAATATGCATAACAACTAAAAATCAAGAAATAAAGAGTCTTACTAAGAATTGTGTTCTTACCTTTTCCAGGACTTAGGTTTTGGTCTATAAACACCTTAAGCTCTCCATTGGCTTCAATTAGTCCAGCCTGTTAAAGAAAGCAACTTTTATTACACACACAGATAGCCTTTTATTGGTAAAAATGAAAAGTATCTTACCAGAAGCGTCTGCTGCTACCACTCTCATTTTGTCACAAATCTGCCACTATGTACTGTTTGCGGTATAGAACTTTTCAAACTTTAAGGTCTTGATTTTATAAACACCATATTCTTTAAGAGCAAGCAGAAAAACAATTTACACCTACTCTGCTATTTGTGTCCTAAGCTCTTACAACGTGTATGCACCATTTTAACAGACAGCTGAACACACTTCTAATCTGAACCACTGACACCTGCAATTACACCTTCCTCTCTATAGATACTACTCACCTAATACATAAGGTAAAAACATTATAGCAAAAACAGTACAGGCAGTGGAGAGTGCTTGGACCATTTTAATCAGGAAAAACATTATTAGTAAGAAATATCTTGAGCTTTTCAATTATTATTTTTTTAAAGATCAGAATACAAACCTCTTAAGTGAAAAAAGCTATAGGGTGACATAAGGTTTATAAAGTCATCACCATCCTTTGAGAAAGCTCACACTAGTGATTGCTTTTCAAAATATTATTAATTTTTGAATAGAGAACAGGACGCAGTAATTTCTTTGTATCTGCAGACAAAACAGTTCTGAAAAATTTAATGAACACAGGACACACTGTTTCCATTTAGAAACAACAGCAAGGAAGTCAATACCTGTACTTAACTACAGTTTAGCATATGGTGTTGCAGAGGCTGAGAAGTCCTTAGTTGCATTTTGCACATAGCAGGTACATGCTGGCTACTGACAACCCCGAGTGAGAATCAAGTGCTTTGCAGTCAGTCAGCAGCAAAACTTCTCCCTTGGAAGTCTACCTGAAGAGCCCTTACTTGGGATCTGCCAGAAGTTTGGGGAAACAAGGAAGCCACTAGATGATGCTGTGGAGCCACTATTATCCAGGTGCATCAGACCAAGGATTTCTTACCAAAGACTTTACGAAACTTTATGAAACAGGAAACTTTCTCTCCTCAGTGAATGGAGAGAGAAGATGATGGAGCATAGGGGACAGGCTGGAATTCTGCAGAAGACAAATTTTGCTAAGGGAGGCATAAAGAGAAGTGGCCTGTAATGGCACGGCAGCAGTAAGGACCTGGTCACACAGAGAAAACATGAGCAAGCAGACAGCAGAAGTGACAGACAGAATGAAGAGCCTGTGGCAGTTCTGTCCTCCACTCCCCCCTTCCTACAAAGTAATAGAACAGCATCGTTTTAGGGAGGCTGCAACAACTTTTCAGTAGTTTCAGAGCACTGCCTGCCATCCTTCTTGCCCACTCTAGGGATTTCAAAGACCCACTCCAACAAACGACAGTTTTACCACCACCAGAATTCCCAGGCATCAGAACTCTTTATAAGCCTAATTCTCTATCACACTTAACTACATAATTCAGAAGGGCAACACACTGCATCGGACACTTCCAAAGAAAAAGGTGTACTCATCAATATGAGACCAGCATTGTGTACAAAGATGTTATTAGAGCTACTGTACAGCAGCATGATATTCCAGAACACTGGAAACCCATGGAAAATATGAAGAAGAATTTCTGGGTAAGTGGTACCTTATACTCCCATTCTACCTAAATTTCACAACTTAGTGTTAAACCAGGCAGGAAGTGCAGTCTCATTGTCATTACTTCTTTCAATGCAGTACTTAAGTTTGTATTCCACAGCAGAAAGAGGCTTGTACTCAGGACATCCGAAAATCCTCTTTTCCATGAGAATAAATAAAGATTATAAATGAGATTGGAAAGGCATTTAATATATTGTGATTTTGATCAGAAAACCACCAAGAAAACGGCTACTTTAATCTGTAATGTCTTTCTTTTAAGCACATGACATTAATAATTTTGAATTATTAAATCCATTCTCTGGTTTAATACGCAAAAGCAAACCTGCACCAAGTGCACATCAGTTGCACTGATATTCCAAAACCAAATATTTAAACTGTGATATTCAGCAAATTCAAGTATTAATGCAAATTACTATTTCAGTAATTAGAAAACTAGGCAATTCATTCATCAATTACTTATTGGTGCCTTCCATTTTCAATTTTTTTTCAAATTAGAATGTCTCCAGTAGAATCTTCTGTATTCATTTTAAGTAAACCAACATCATAGTATCAAATAATCTCATAAGCTTCAAGTTTTCTTCTGCATAATTAAAACATACAGTGAAAAAATATTACCCAAAATAATATGAAACCCCAAAACCCATAATTTAATGTCGCATTACAAAGGCTCAGGTTAATGCGACCATGCCCTATACCATGCTTATGTGTGACTGAAATTATGCAAGTCACTGAAAAACTAGAGAATGCTTGGGAAAAACACTGCATTTGATCAATAAAGGAAAACAATTTGGGAAAAATCAGAGAATAGCAATCACCAAATAAGACGAATCCCTCAGTGACCACAACACTAACGAACAGTATAGAAGTTACAGTTCCACGACCTTTCTACCTGTGTCTTACTAAAGGTTCACCTCTTGCAGATAAAATGCTACGTAAATATTCAACTCATTTGCAAGCATATGCCCAGAAATACTCCAAAAAAACCTATTTGGATAGACTACTGTGAATCCCACAGCAAAACAGCACTCCCAGCTGCTATTATTCATAGTGAAAACTGATTTCTAGTGAAAATTCTCTTATTCCAGGCCCAGTATGCTCTTCACACTTTGGGACACACTTTTAACTCTAAGGTTAGCAAAACTTATCACTGGTTCAAGAGACAAGTTTCAGTGAAAAAAAAAAACTGAAAAGCAAAACTTCCATCCCATACAGAATTCTGGTGTCTCCATTCTGAAATGGAAACACTAGACAAAACATCTCTCAATGTGCATTTTGAGGACATTCTCGCTATTTTCCAAGCCAGGTTATTTTGGAGGAAGCACCAGGATTACTCTTCCGGGGCCTATGTAGTACAGTGCCCAAAAGAAAGAAAGAAAATAGAGGAAAACAAGACTACAGCTCAGATTCTGTATATTATAGTCACAGGTTCACAATAAACTGAAAAAAAAGAAAACAAACCCAAAACATCACCAAAACTGCCACAAAAAAACCCAGAAACACCCAGGAAAAACTACTGGATTTTTCTCAATGGAAAGATAATCTTCTGTCAGGAAGGGTTTAGACATCAAGGAAATTGTATTTTCTGATGAGAAAATACATTTTGTTTTTAGGCCTTATCAAGCTACTTGTAACAAGGTATTTGGATTTTTACTATTTTCCTTCATGTTCTTTTTGTATTCCATATTTTCTTATCTTCTCAATTCTGAATCTCAAGATGTATTACTTCCTTTGAGGATGATCCAGGGGCTGCTGGAAATAATAACGCTCTTAATATCTGAAAACTTTCTAAGTGTGTGCAATTTCACAATTCAGCGAAGTTTTCGTCTTCAAAGACACATGTTGGCTATGTCTACTTCTCTATGGCTACATAAAGAAAGCCCTGAAATCCTAAACAGGCAACAGATACAGATACAGCCTTTATCCTTCACACACTACAACAAAGACAACAATGATGTTAAAAAATAGCTTTTGACATCCAACACAGCATCTGAACTGTAATAACTTAATATCTTTCCACAGATCACCGGAAAGGAGGGTAAAGCCCACCAGACAAATTAGTAAATCTGGGAATTTGAACTGCGGAAGCTGTGGTGGAGTGGAGATCCCAAGCACCACCAAGGTTTGGTCTCAGCTCATTGTTCACTGCTCCTAAGGAAAATAAATTAACAGAAGGGCTAAACATATTAAAAAATCAACTGAAGTTAGCTTTGGCCTGCTATGAGATCATCAGCAGTCCTAAGGACTGGGAAGTCTATTTTTGTTTTGTTTACGAATGAAAACTGAAAAGCACTACAAGCACCATCAGTCTGAAAATTAGTAAACTGGGAAGTATCTTTTTGTTGGGACTGAAGTTAATTTGAAACAAAATTTCTGAAGATGGAGAGAATTTCAGTTATTAAAAAATCCCTAGAGATTGTGAGAAAATAATTTAACTTCTAATTTAACTAGTAAGAGAATAATCTTACTAACAATCTACTACTTGCAATCTCTGAAGTCATGCACAAGAAAATCAACATCCTTACAACAAAAATATAATTTCTCCCACAGATTTCCAGCCTTGCAATTCAATTTGTTAATAAAAGTTGGCATCAAATTATTCACTAGACCTTTAAACTAAACAGGAAAATATGCAAGGTGAATTTGGACTAAAGGACATGGAACCTATAAAAGCAAGAAGGTTATCTCACAAAAAAGAAGACTGAACGAGTACATGTGCTACGTGTATCAGATTTAACCCAAGCGACATTGCCCCACACTACTTCAAATAAGTACAGGGGAAGAGAAGGGTGTTTTTGTGCCACAAAAATACAAATCTTCTACCCTGCTTTTAAGTAATGAGCCCATTTCAAGAACACTACCTGAAAAAGAGGTGAAAGAAGAGCAAAAAGGGTAGAAATACATGGAAAAAGAGGTACCTGGTACAAAGTCGTTTCTCAGAACAGAAATTTTCAGTTGCTAACAGCAGATTAAGCCCATCGAGCACGGAGGCACAGGACTGGGTTTGACAAGAGATGCAGGTGCCAAAGATACAAGAATGGGAGTCAGAATGGGTCAGTCTGAAAAAGAGACAATTTTGGGACTGGCTGGGAAAGACACAAAAAATGAGCTAAAAAATCAGATGGAAGATGGCAGAATTAGGAGTTAAGGTAGAAAAACTGTGAGTCGCTGAAAAAGTACAGGCAATACAACTGATGAGGACCTAAGAGAGCTTTAATGGAACAATGAGATCAAATCCTGTGAGAAGAAGGGAAGAACACAGAAGTGGGAAAATGAGTACAATCTAAACTACAACTGAAAGGGGAAATAAAGTGGGACTCGGACAGAGAAGTTCAAAATAAATTAGGAAAGAAGTAGCAGTGACAGAATCAGAAAATGGAGAAACTGGAAAAGCATTTCCAGCCAGAGCTTGTCAGCGCCATTTGGTGCTGTTGGGTTGACGGCTGGACTTCTTGATCTTGGAGGTCTTTCCCAACATAACAATTCCACAATTCCATGGCCAGGATGTCTCTGCTGTTTCCAGGCATTTGCAAAGCCTATCAGCAAATAACCACCCATCTTGTGCAAAACTGCACCTAACTCAATCCATGATGATCCCTAGTCATTTTAAAGGCAACATGTCTAAAGGCTCCATGCCATGGAATTTTACTATGGGCCACTTTATTGACAATGCAGGGTTCTTATTTTTGTTTGCCTTACTTCAGTATCAGGAAGCAATGGAAAATTAGCAAAGTTACAAAGTGGAACTGGAATAAAGCTTATAATCAGAGATAAACAACCTAATTTCAAGACTGCTTAAAACAACCTTCTTCTTTCACCCCTATACATATGCAAATGTAATTTATAACAAGATGAGAAAGAACTGCTTTTCCCATTGGTTTCTCATCTCATGCAGCGACCAGAGCAAACATGCTCCGGGAATGAATTACTATGCAACTGCAAAAGATTCTTTTTATGACACATTAATTTCATTTTTTGCAAAAATTAAAAGGCATTAAATAGAGGAATACTGTAGAAAATGCAAGACATTCTTAAATTTAAAACATTTGGATTTCATTTTGAAAATGAACCCAGTGAGAACTATTCTTTACTGTGTAAATAACATAAAAACTTTTGAAGTTGGGCTACAGGAGTTTGATTGTTCAAAATTCTCAGATGTGTTGTTTTAGTGTGTTTCAGTAGCCCTTTTCTGAAACAGAGATAATCATATCACACCCTCAGTTATGGCAGTATCTTTCAAGATTAATGTATCTGTCAGTCACTCAGCAATGAGCTACACCATAGAAATGAGCTTTCCAAAGAGTATATTTGAAATTTTGGCGTCTTAACTAACAAGACATAGTCAAAGCACTGTAATAAAGGTCTGGATACCACAGAATTGTGAAGGCAAAAAGCTAAATACAGGTGAGAAGCTCAGTTAAGCATTGTTGATCTATGTCTGAATACAGGCTCTGCTGATACTGCAGGTAAGCTGGACACTGATTAATACACAAAAATGACACCTGAGGTCTCCTTCACTGCACAATATGTCAAGACCATTAGCTTCTTGGCTGTTCTTTCTGACAAGAGCAACACATCCAGAATTCACCAAAAATTAAATTGAGAACTCATTTTGAAGACAAGTCAAATGGTGGTCCTGTCTAAGCAGTCAACAGATCAAAAACACCTCAAGAGTTAAAAGTCATTCCACGGTGTTGCTTCTTGCAGTAATTCAATTGCTCAAGTGACACAATCCTTGCAAAATTTAAAGCTGACATCCCCAAAACTAACTGTGAAGCTGTAAGAATGAAGCAGAATTTAATAGGAAACTCCTAACAGTGAATATGACACCGAAGCACTGGTTTTCTACTTTTACCACATAAATTAATCAGAAAATAAAATCATCATTAATGTCCTCCTGGACTAAATACCCATATGCAGAGATACTAGCAGCAGCCACTTCCACAACTACCTCCTGCAATCACTCTAGGTTTGACCATAGGAGACTGTTGTTTTTCCAGCCAAACCAAGACTTTAGAGGAGCTTGTTCACCAGCATCTGAACCACAGCTGAAATCAACAAGTAACAATACACAGGACCCCTTCCAAAACCATTTGCCTCACCAAGCTCCGTATCAGTGTATTACAAGGCTAGAGTGGCCCACATTGTAACTTTCAAGCAAGTCTGTGTAACCAGTAATGCAATACTGGAACCCTTAGTAAACGTAATGGAACACAAGACAAATAGCCAGAAGCATTTTTGGGGAATGTGGACCACTGTCCATCTTTAAAATCAAGTTGTCTGCTACCTGAGAAGCATTTCAATATAGACAACATTTAGCAAAGATTGATCAATTCTTCTTCCCACTCCTAATTAGCCTTAATAAATCTCCATTAATAGATACCCATGCAATCAAATGCAAACATTAAAACAATTGATCCACAGCATAACAACTTCTAAAATAGGCATTTTTGTTTAGCCTGTTACCATCACAGTGTGGTTATTCAGTAAAACATTACAATATACCTATATAAAGCCACTACCATTAACTAGCACATACAATTAATAGTTTAACACAGGCTACAAGAAAATGCTTTTTCTGACTTTGTAATACAAACCAACATGGGAAAAAACCAGCTGACTGCATACTTGGAATGTATAAAAGCTTAAAGATCACTTTCCTTCTGCCTTCTTTGAAAAAGCATATTAAAAAATTAAAGCATATTAAAAAAATTAGCAACATTCAAAATCCCAAACAGAGATGCCTTTTTAGATGACCTAATTTCATAATATTATTTGATCATTAGTTTGCAAATTTCTGGACATGTTAGAACTCACTAAAGGCAAACAGAAGTAGATCAAACTACTCAGAAGCCACTGAACTAGAATGGTATCAAAAAAGGTGCATGACCGCTTGAGATTCCTCAAAGACTTAACTTCTCTAGCCCGCCTCACTGTAATTCCCAGTACATAACCAAAAATAAACACGAAAGGAGAAATGCACGTTGATATTTTAAGAAAAGTCTGAAAAATGTTTTGAAGACTTTTCAATACTTTCTAGGGATTGAAACTGCGTCATGTAAAAAAGGTCCAAAGTAAGTATTTTTCCTACTTACATTGGGTTCTTATTTTTAATCCATCCCAAACATAACTTTTTTAGACTTGGTCAAGATTGATGTAGAAGCATCATGCTAAAGTTATTAAAAAGTACAACTTTTGTGGTGTTCTGGCAAAACTAATACAAAAGCACGGATTCTGACTTTGCACAAAAATAGCAGCCCTATTAACCTATCCAGTAAAGCTGTGTGAAGAAATCAGTTTGCTGTGGGTTTTTTAAAATATTCTTTGAGCAAAATATTTACTAATACTGTGAAATAAATCCACAGGATTAAGCTACATACCTGAATGTATTCTGAATACTCAACTAAAATAAACCACCAGCATTAAATCCTGCATCTGTACATCTCTTAAACAGTAATGTTAGATCAGGTGATAAACTTTTTACAGGCACAATTTCTCATGTGCGTCCTCGTATTTCCAAATGTTTACAGGGCTTCCTTTGCAAAGTTGCATATATGTGCCATATCTACTACTCAGTAAGATTCATGAAAGTACCATAAAAAACTAAAGAGATACAATAATTTTTATGCAAACTAGGGATCAAGAGAAAAATCCCTCATAAAATAATTCAAGCAGAAGATGACAGTAGAACATAATTTTTAAAAATAAATTTTGGAAGAAGCAGTTCCAAAGCCAACACCACTGTCAGTTACCTATGAAACAGTAACTCAAGAACAACACTCAAGAAAGGTATTTTAAATCTGTGAGAAATTCTGAAGGCTAACAGATTTTGGAGATCAGAAGGAACCATACTCATTCCTTTTGTGTAGCCTTTTTCTCTTCAATAACACCAGTAACACTATGCATTAGACTATCCTCAGTAATAGACCCAGTTCCTGCAAGTGGCTGCATTAAGAGTATAAAAATTCCGCAGAAAATAAACCCTTTTGCTTCTGCTTCTTCTCTCCTATGTAACACTGAGTCTTGGAGAAAAGATCCACAAGCTCCTCTTTCCTTATGGCTGAGAGGCCTCAACAGTTCACCAGTGACAGAAGTAACTGCGGGGAGAAACACGATCATCACAAGCTGGATCTTCAGCCATGCTACAGAAGCTGATAATTTAGTAGTGGAAAGTACATTAAGCAAAGCTACTAAAAAAAGTATTTATCATCTTAATTTACAGATAATTCTCAACATAACTGAACATCAAAGTGCCCAGGAAGCAGTGCTATGTCTTATACTGGAAGCTGCAAAAAAACTTAATCTATCCGATTTGCTTTCTTGCTACAGTAATTCCTGCTACTTCATTTGATGCTGCATCCTGCCTAGTTTTAAGCATGCCAAGGGTGGATGGGTGACCACTGCACGCTGGGAACTGCTTTCCCCCCACATTATTACTCCCATGAATCCAGTAAGCAGCATAAGTAGACTGAGGACCTTGGCTGCACTTTTGGCTCGTTCAGCTCCTGCCTGGAAGGTGACACATTTGTAAGCGGAGGAGTTCACAGCAGGCGAAGCAAACTCAGAGCGACACTGATTAACCAGAAAGAGGAATTCTAGCTAAAATGAATTTTCTGGAGACTGCCCATATGCAATGACCAAGAAATTGCCCACACAGTGCAAGTGTAGGTGTAAAACTACCAAAAACTACTGACCTCAACTTGTCATCCAGACTCTGAGAAGCAATGCAATGATCCCACTCCCAAGGTACACAAGTCCTTGAGATTTGGCAATTGGTGTTCTCCTGTCCACATGCGTTTTTTCATTGTTGCTTTAAGTTGCACAAACAGTAAAGTCTTTCCAGAAACTACAATGTCCTGAATTGAATGTGATATACCATATCTGCCTAATTCTGTTAGTATTTCTTCTCATCTTCACGTGGTGCTCATAAATTCAAAAACAGCTGTGCTTATTGCTATTACCAGATCACACTGGAAAATGAGTGCTCCTTTTTTTCGCCCTTTACTGCACTTCAGATTCCCTACCCAAAACATAAATTGGTATACCCATGGACACTTTAGCCTTCACAAGCTAGTATTCCTTTTTACATTATTGTTTTTCAAGTTATCCAGCTATAACATTGTGATTATGCACTTAAACTCCACCTGCAGCCTCTTAATTAAGGTGCTATGTATGAATGTATCTTTTTCCTCCCCACCTCATAGCTTTCTGACTACTGCTGAGGAAATCAAAGTCTTTTGCATAAAACCCCAAAATATAAATTAAAATAAATTTTGAAATCAATGCTTTACTGCTTATTTTCTCTTGATTGTACCCTCTGAAAAGCATTAGAGGGATACTTTTTAAAGTAGCACTTCAGAGAGTTTAGACTTGGATCAAATAGTTCATAAACATCATTTTGCTAGCTTACCTGATGAGTACTTTTGCAATTCTTTAATACTTTATAAAGCATTTCACTGGGTTTGCTGGTACTCTCCATCACACTTCCCCATTTGTTCAATTATGCAGTAAAGTCTCAGTCTGCAAATTCGTATGTATTTAACTTTTCTAGCAGGTCTTATAAAATTATAGTTTTTGTGAAGAGGCATCAGAACAACTCGAAGGCAGCAATAAAAGGAAAAGAGGTCTCCTGCAGCAGGCAGGAAGAAGCATAAAGTAGGAGCATGTTCTGTTGTGGTGCAGTGTCTCCACACCTTCCGCTTCTGCAGGGCTCCATGGTCCACTGTCACCACGGCACATTGGCCCTGGCAGCACAGGACACCAGCGGGATGCACATCACGCCTGCGCTCCCAGGCTGGAGCACTCTGAACATGCCTGGCCACAGAAATGCCATCTGAAACCCAGACTTAGGATTGTAGCAGCACAGCCCTTCCCACAGTTTAGCCATCTCAGCTCTTCTGAGAAAAAGGGAAGGAAGGGGCAGGAGTAATCATCAACTATGCCATCTTCCTCACCACTACATCTCACAGACAGTTAGAGCACTTGATAGGTGACATGGCAGAACCATAAGCCATTAACCACAGTGATATTTTCACATCAAAGTATTTAAATTTACAGCAACACAGGTTTTCAGAGACTCAGAGCCCAAAAGTTTAGTGATACTGTGTGTATCATGTTTAATTCCATTATTCTGCTTCAAACAGAACTTGGACTTTGAACAAAAATATGGAAATAAATCTCTTCCCTTCTGAAAATTAAAAAAAAAGTGTTATACCAATTAGCATCTCTATGTTATACCATTAAACCACAACTCACAGGGCCCATATTCAGACCTGGAAATTTAAAATTTCCCAGCATTCACTACACATTTTAGATGTCATGTAATGGTGGGTATAGTCTGCAAAAAGGTAAGTAGTTCATATTTCCTCCCTGAGGCAGGTTTGAAGTATATGTAGATGTTTTTAAGAACAGGTTAGACAATATTCAGTTAAGATTTCATACCCTTTCTAACTACCCTTTTCCAATGCTCAAGTACACTTAAAATTTTACCTAAAACCTGATCTAGATTTTCATTTTTCCGAACTCAGTTTATTACTTCTTTAATGAAGATACTGAAAGAAATTTCTCTTCCTATCTGTAGCACCTTCTCCCATTTCTTAAGTTTGCTATGAGGTAGGTTATTCCTTCCTTTCTTCCTTAACTACTCGCTTTCCTAGAATAAACTAGATCTTTCAAAAATAAAGTTTGTTCTTAAATGTCTTGTTCTCACTTATATCCAGTAAGACACTCGTCTGTATTTCCAGGTACTAGCAACTCTTCACTTAGTTGATCTCTCTCCCAAAAGCTAATATTAAGCAAATGTACTTTGGTATCTGAATTACTTTGTACCATTTCAATTTCATCTCCTAGTCTAACACTCCACTTTCGTTTTCTTCCCGCTTATATGGCCTATCATTCCCTGAACTCTGCTATCTGTAATGTACTTGGCCACCCTTATCTCTTCCAGGCAAGCTTTGAGTGACTACGTATGTCTGGTTCCTTCTCCATACAGCAAGATGTTTTTCAGCTGAACTACTAAAATTCCCTACAAGATTAATTTTTTAAACCAATCACTCCTTCATGGAAATTCTTGCTATTTGAAAGCTGCAACAGTGCGCATTAGGTTGCAACCTGCTGTCTAACCAGTGAGTTGTATCACTTTTCCTTAGCTTGCATGCTGTTGTTTTTTGGGGGTTTTGGGTTTTTTAGAAGGGGAGATATATTCTAATTTGAATACAGACTAGTATATTGTCTTATTTTCCATAAGAATACATGAAAGCCCAATTATACTGGGTACGAACAACTACTGACATCTTAAAGGCAGAATAAATTGGATTTTTTTTAATAAGTACTGGAAGGGGTAAAGAGCAAAAGTGCTCCATGAGACAGGTCAGAATCAAAGCCGCAAACCTTAACACCAGCAGTAGTGGAAATCTGTGATGAAAGTTCCCAAAGCCTGTTTTTACAGACACTAACGAGCATCTTTTGGTAGACAAACAATGAACACATATGGAGAATGAACCATCTTCCCTCGAATGTCTGATGCCTTCTTGAACTCAAGAAAGGCAACGTTAGCTGACAACAGTAGTCAACGACAGCCTCATCATCTGAACAACACTTGCTGGGTTTTTTCCAATTCAATCCAAACCCAAGCTGTTTTAGTGTTCAATATGAATGCACACAATGACAAGGGCCCAAGTACTGCTATTAGTATAGGGAACTCTCAAGATTAATCACTCTGAAAAAATGGCGGCAGATCTGAAGTTGGTTTACGCTGTCTACAGGAAAACAGCCTAGGCTTGATGCACAGTATAAAGTTCCACATATTCATTAATCCCAGCTATTAAAAAGCATGACCCCATTTGCTTTTGGTAATAAAAACAATCTATGCTTCCACATTGTATGTGCTACAAATGTACTTACATCTTTTGCCATGTTACCGAAGACTAAAAACCAGTCGTCTTAAAATCTTGATAACTGCAGGACACAGGGACAGTACTATTTTCTGGAAAGCAAGCAAAGACGGCACCAGCTATAAAAAAATGAAAGTAGGGAAAGTTTTTACAATTAAAATGATTAACTACTAGCAAGTACAATTTAGGTTTCTTTTTGAAAAAAACACGTTTTTAAAAAGGGAAAAGTTTCCCATCACCACCTTTTCGTCCCTTGAGCCCCACGCTCACGTGTGGGGGGCACTCCTTTCCCGACGGCGGGGGTGAGCTGTGCCCTGGCAGAGAGAGCCCTTCCCCCAGCCCGTGCCCGATCCCACGCGAGGCTGGTCCCTGTCCAGCTGCGCCCCTTTCAACACCGAGCGCTGGGCGCGGGCAGCGATCACGGCCTCCTCCTCCCCACCCCCATTTCCAGCAGCAGGCACAAGTAGGCCCCAGGGGCAGCTCCCCCCAGGGCCTTCCAGCCCCGCTTTTCTCCTCCTCCTCGCAGGCGGACGGGCCGCGGCCGCACCGGGCGGCACAGACCGGCGGCCGCCCCCGCGCCTCGGGCACCCCGCGCCCCCCAACCGGGGCCTCACCGCCCGGGCAGAGCCCTGAGCCCCG
>WEKY01040735.1:23411-37928 GCA_013390045.1 Picathartes gymnocephalus
AAAAAAAAAAATTGAAACTTACACTTTTGTGCGTCCCACTGACGCTGCGCGCTGACGTCACGGGCGCGGCGCGCCTCGCACGGGCACACGCGGAGCGGCCAAGCCAACCCGCCCGCCCGCCGCTCCAAGGCGCGGAGGGAGCCGCCGATGGAGCATGCGCGGGATTTTCGCGCCTTCTTCCGACTCCCCGCCCGCCCTGCGGTGCCGAGCGGTGCCCGCGGGCGCGGCCGTGCTGCTGGCGCGGAGCGGGAGCCGGCGGGGCAGGGCCGTGCGGTTTCGTTGCCACAACATCCTGCTGCCGGTGCTTCCTCATCGCGTTTTGTCCGGCCGTTACTCGGGCAAAGTTTCGCTTGCAGCGATCGTTGCTAAAATTAGGGATTTTGTGGTAATCCAAGCGAAAGTTTTCCTTTGGGCGGTGGCAGCTCTCAATTTTGCGCCCAAAACTAAAGCACCTCGGGGCTGTGCAGCCTCTGCGTGCAATGACGACCGCAGGAACAGAGCATGTTAGCGAGGGTTGTGTGATGCCATTTACATCATTGTCCTGTAAGTTTTGGCAAAAAATACCCAAAAAACCTGCAGCGTTTCTGGGGGGCTGCAAAGGCAGAGCCGTTACAGTGGAAACTGCAGGAATGCAAGGAAAGATCAAGAGCTGTGTTGCTCATAGGGGTGGACGCAAGGCTGTTTGATGGAGAGGAAGCTACACACACTTCTGCACGCAATACCAACCCTGCACAGTACAAGGTTGGTCGTAACGCAATGAAGAGGGGAGCAGGAAGTAAAAGGCTCGTTCTTTCGCTAAAATCTTGCCGCTTCCTGGGAAAGAAGACTAGTTGGGAATAGAACACACGACCAGCAGAGCCACTACATTGCAACAGCTGATAAATCCAGCGGAGAGAATGCTGCAGAAGATCCATTTCACGAGTCGACGAGATTCGCATCCACTTTTACACCTCTTTTTTTTTTTTTTAAGACATTGAATAGTTGTGCTTTACAATAATGAAACGCTACATTCATTTCTCTGATAAATAGCAATCTTAGGAGTTTTTAATTAAAAGCACCCCATCCCCCCTTGCCGCTCTAGGGTTATTACTGCATTTCTTCATTCCTCTTCATTAGCCTTGAAAAAGGTGATAATGAAAATTTGTTTGTAACTTTATGACTTTTCAGAAAGCAGCAAAAACTTTCACACAAAACCCAGGAAGCGCCGTAAGCCAGCGTAGAAAAAAATACTTTCTGAAAGACATCTCCAGTTGATAGTGCTGCTCTCCACCCTCCAGGTCATATATACTGTGCCTGAGGGTTCAAACCGTCGATGTATCTCACGTCCTTACCCACCCACCTCCCGCTCTTTTGTTTTACATTAATTCTTACAGGAACAAAACTTGCGAGTCAACTGAACAAGCACAAACAAGGAGTGTCCCAGTTTGCTAGAATTTATTTTGATACATACTAACTGCCCAAACACGCCCAACTCTTGGGTAGTGTTTTTTTTCTTTAGCCGAGGGTTGTTCACAACTAATTTGAAGTATTTGTACCAGTGAAAAAACTTTCAACACTTCTCTAATCTCTGAGCACACCTTTTTCAGGTATTTTGGAGCTTTAGGATTTCGTTTGTGTTTGTAGTGGTGGAAGGCTATTCCACTTCACAACTGTTTTCTGGGGACTGCGTCCCTGTTTTAAGGGTGCTCGAAAAGCAGAACAGATCTTAACTTTAAACAGCACTAGCGGAGCAGGATTGCATGACAGACGCGAAGAAATTGTCTCAAGAGGTCATCTAGTCAGAAGCCTTCAACAGATGCCAGAGGAAATGCAAATGAACGGGGAGCCGTGCAATCTGAACACTGTGAGCTGTGCAAGCTCATGACTTAAAGACCTATTGCGAGCTGACCACTGTGTCAGCATCTGGCCTCGTCGGGAGGTACCATCTTCCAGTTCTCAAATTTCTACTCTATTTTAGGAAATAAAAAATACAGCTTGGTACCATAACTTTGAAAATTTTACTACTCCTTGATCTAGGTTTTGTCGCACAAGGCAGCATCAGTTATCCGTAAGTCACTCATCACACCATTGTCCAGTCTGTTATCTCCAGGTTTTTTTAGTTCCACTGTCCTTAAAGTCCAACTCAGCAGTGGTAATTAACAGAGGGGATGGGAGAAGAACCCAAGGAACAAATCTCCTGGGCTACTGAGGGAAGTTGGTGGAGGCATGCCTTTCCCTTCTGCCTCTAGGGATTGAATGGGCTGCACATCTCCGAGCCCTTAGGACATCTCACTGTTCTTCCTTCTTCCTCCACTCATTGTGTTGGCTCCCACGGTTCTCAGGTCATCAAAAGTGGATGTCTGATACTTTGCTGCTCCTTACAAGCTATTGCGTTTCCCACAAAATAGTAACGCTGTTAGTGTGGCTTGCCTCTTGTCGTTCAGGGATCCCGTTTCCTCCACCTTTGGCACTGCCCACATGCTGGATTACTGCCAGGACTGGTTACAGAGCAGAACTATGGATTCCTTCCCTAGACAAACCCCAGGAGTGCTTTTGTGGTTAGACTGTTCCTGGGTTCGTTCCAACAGGCAAGACCACACTAAATTCTCACCCTCTCCATCATCAAGCATCATCGTACAGCACTATTCTGTCATACAAGGCACCCCCACATCTCTCTGCCTGCCAAGCTGAGGATGTCCAATCATAACACAAGTGAAGTACAAGGCATTGTAAGGATGTTTTTGCTCATATTTGAGAATTATAGGAAGTATAAATTCTTACGGCTTTTAAAAGGCGATGTAGCCCCATGGACTTAGGACCATCACCACATTCTTGAGCCATCCTAGACCTACATAAGTCACAGTTAAGTTTCAGGAAACCACCTCACAGCTCCCACAAATACCTTCCTACTGACAAACTGAAGCCACCTGCTTTGTATAGGGTGGTTGTGGGTCCATATGTACCAATCTGACCCCAGGGCCAGGGAAATGGCTCACAAAGCACAGCCCACACTACCAGCTTTTAAACTACTTTGGTTCTTTTATCTTCACAGAATTATCAAGGATAGCAATGAAGGGGTAACACACAGGAACTCAAGTTTTCAGAAAGCCATGCAAAACAAGCACAGTTAAATCCACCTACAATAAAAACCAACAACCGCTGCCCCCCGCCCCCCAAAAAAAAATTTCAACCTCAAAATAGGTTAGCTGAGTGAGCTGCAAGTCAAGCACAGAGCAGACCTTTCTTTTCACTCCCTTAAGCTCAGCTTGACCACAGGAATATCCTTAAATGAGGTTTCTGCTCTGTATCAGCTTTTCTGTATTCAAGTGATGCTGATCATTAGTTAATGAATGAGACAGATCCACTGTCCAACAAGCTGGAACAAGAATTTCCAGAAAAGACCTTTTCTTCTTCAAGAAACCTTCAACAAATCAGCAAATTTTCCTTTTAGGGCTTCTGAAACTCTGCTTTAATTTTATCTGCTTGACACAGAAAGAGAATATTCCACAGTACAAGCATAAGGTTTCCAAAAAGCTGCAATTATATCTAAGTGGGCTGGTTATGCAATATTCTCCCCATTTTCCATACAGGAATGAGTGATCATTCACTAATAAGGTCTGTTGTTTCTATCCTAAGATCATATCATGAGACTACCACATTTGGACATGGAATTATGGATGGAGCCATTATTTGCATTTCAGGAAACATTTACAGCGTCTCAGTATACCTCCAAACTTCTACGAGTCAATCTCAAGTATCTGATTGTAAACAAACTTACCATATGTCCGTTAAGATTATTAATTTGCACTTACATCTAATATTGAACCAGGCAATCCAAGTCTATGTCAACAAAGAGGCACAGACCACTGGTACCCACATGAAGCTATTTCTCTTTCCCCAGTTCTCCTAAAACCTAGCCAGGTTGTCCTTGTTTTGGCCAGGACAGAGCTTTTTTCACAGTAGCCGTGAGGGGGTGGAACCTGGAGTGGTGTGGGCATGTGCACCTTGTTATTCTATACCACCTTAAGTCATTGCCAGTGGCAAAAGGGGCTCCCTCTCCTACTTCCAGGAAGAAAGGTGGCCCCTTCCTGTGTGGCAGAGTAGGGAACTGTTATTGTCTGGGGGTCCTCTTTGTATACTTTTGCTATTGATGTTGTTGCTGTTACTGTTTATTTTCTTATCTCATTGCTGTTTCCAGTGAATGGTACTTATCTCAACCCATAATCTTTGCCTTTTGTACTTCCAGCTGCGGGGAGAGGGGAAACAACTGACAGCGTGGTTTTGGTGAGAGCAACAAATTGCAAAATACCATTCCTAAACCATGACAAAGTTTATCTGGGAGACAACTGAGAGAGATGAGGAAACCAGTAAGGTATCAAGATGCTTGCTTTCCTTTTTAGAGCATGGTACCAAAAGAGCTTTTCACCCAAATCTTTTAAAAGATATTCAGGAAAATATTTTCTTTCTTTTAAGAGACACAAGGCATTAGTATTTCCTAGTATCCTTCCTAACTTTTCTAGAGTTTTCTAGAGAACTACAACTATCCACAGCAATTTATTTAGATAAAGATTTTACTCATCAAAGGTGTAATACGTCGTATAATTCTTCAAGGGCTAAGTGACATACATAATAGAAACCATACCAGGTCTCTACCATGACCTGTCATGCCTTTTCTCCCCCTGAAATAGCTGGCAAACTACATGTGAAATAAGCATCTTTCATAGCCAAAATGAAGCATTCAGGAAAGATGCTTGTATTTTGTGCAGAAACTATGAGCTAGGTCAGTGGATAGGACAGTTACGTAACAAATTATTTCAGTGAGGTACCTGGAAAAGAGTAAGAGGTTTGAGCTAGCAGACTGTTAAATGGAACCATAAAACTTGACCTGCTCCTCTATTTTGAATAAAAATATTGAAATACACCAACAAAACAGTTTCAGGTTTCTTTTCTGTTATAGATTCATTTTATAAAAAAATATTTTGTTTACAGGGCAGCTTTTTGCTCTGCATTTGTCTGTTTTGCAACAACTTTTGAAACCATTTGAGGGGAGGTGGAATTGCCATAAATTCCTCCAATCTTTATGAAGCCTGAGTGCCTAGAGGGAAAACCCTGAATCCAGTGAGCAAGAACTCAAATATGATGATTTCTACCCTGTCCCACCAGTATGTACACACTCCAGACTAATCCAAGCTTCATCTGGACAAGTCCAGCAGATAGAAGAGAAAACACCAAAGAAACTGAGGCTGCTGCAGGGGAAAGAGGTATAGAATACAAAAATCCATCCAAAGCTCTGTTTTGCTACTTGGAGGACAATTTTCATTTTAATTGGCAGTTTAAACCTCGTAACATGCATTTTTCTAACCATTTTGTAGGTATCAGTGTTATTTTAGATGACACTGCAATACTGACCTGAAGTGTTAATGTATCTTAAATAGTATTGGTTTTAGCAGATAAACCTCAAGATGATTCTTAAATGCTTTGTCACAGAATAGACTATAGCCTACAAGTAAGCTTTCTCTATGACACTTAAAAAATGGGCTTTTACAAGACCTATCTCACTACATACAACATTTAAAGAAAAACCACATTTAAGATCACATTCAAAACACTGTTTTCTAAAATTTCATGGTATTTTAAAAAGACTAACAGTTTATTCAATGTAAATGTAACTTAAAGGCCATGAAGTTGCAAATACACATCCAGTCTGCAGTTTCTAGTTTTTTGTAAGTTAATTTACTTAGAATCATTTCAAATCTAGAATAGTGTCAACTAAGATCCAACCTCCAAGGTTACAGAAGTGCTATTTTTCACATCTAATTGAAACTACCCTTCCCAGTTTTACTACATTTCTTTTTGATTTAAAAGAAAAGACCCCTGTAAACCATTACTGTAGCAGCAGTTAGCAAAAAGAATGGGTAACAGCTGTCAGTCTGCAAACATAAGTTATGCCCTTTCTTACTGTCAATTTTTAGTCAAATATGTAAATAAATACAAGAGCTAACACAAAATATACCACTATAAGAAAATACATTATATGCTGCAATTTGGAATAAAATATCATGCAGTACTGGCTGCATGATTTGGAATACATAATTAACTCCTTGGAACTGATGCTAAACAGTTAAACCTTTTCTTTGTGTAGAAGACTACTCTTTTATTCACCATTAGAAATTTGTTTTGTAATTAATTTTATACTGCTATATTAAAATCCTAAATGTGAAAATTACTCAAGTCATTTAGTGAAAGAAGATACCATAGGCACCATAATATATATATATATAAATATGTATATATATATATATATATATATCTTTTCTTCCTTTTTGAACAAAATCTGGTGATGAACCAGCATTAACAGGATGAAAATTAAAAGGCACATTCAGGCAAAAAAAAAATCAAAAAAGTTTGCATGATGTTATATTTTAAAAAAATAAGTTATGCTCTGAATAACAGACTGGATCAGAAACAAATATTCTAGGAGATTGCAATCTGTCAGAGTTAATGTAAATTTTGTCAAACGTGTGCAATTCAAATGATGCCATTATTTTTTAGTATTGAATTTTGTTTTGTTTTAAGGTCAGTATAAGGCTTATAACCAAGTGCTTGTTAAGAGGACTGACTACTCAACAGGTCTTGTTTTCTGAGTGCATAGAGATACAACGAGCAATGAAGATGTTTTCCTTGCAAGAGGACATATTCTTCCATTTGTGCAAGTCTTGATCAAGTACTTGAGCGTCTTTCAGGTCTTGGAACACATTTCATAATTGCAGCTCTCCACAGGGCAGGGGCAAGTAAAAGGCTTAGAGTAGTCACACTCAAAATAAGAAGATAGACCTGCAAAAGGCAAGTAAAAGCCATTACTTCTCTTGGTTTCATGGTAGTACAAAGAAGTATCTAGAAGTTTGAGGAGATTAGACTCTTCTGGACCATGTTTTCAAGAGATTTCACCTGTCTTCCTAAGCAACTTTGCTTATTGCTACAACAAACAAGTGCATGCTCAAATCATATAATTACCTGTTTACCTGGTGTGAAGATACAATTGCAAAAACATCATTATGAGTTTATAGAAAAACAGTTGTTTTTATGTGAAGTGATCAATTCTGAAAATTCAGTATTTGTTAAAAAGTCAAAGACCAATTATCACTTTATTTAAAAAACAAAAAACCCCAAACATACAAACCAAAAAGACCCCCAAACAATCAAACAAATAAACCCTCCCCACCACTGCTCTAAACTATTCTGGTTTAATGATATAATGGCAAAGTTCACTGCTAGTTCACTTATCAACAGAAAAAAAAGAAAAAAAAAAAAAAAAAAAAAAAAAAAAA
The DNA here is from genome assembly GCA_013390045.1 of Picathartes gymnocephalus. Lineage (NCBI taxonomy): Eukaryota > Metazoa > Chordata > Aves > Passeriformes > Picathartidae > Picathartes > Picathartes gymnocephalus. Next base: position 30,719 of record WEKY01040735.1, read on the forward strand.
AAAAAAAAAAAAAAAAAAAAAAAAAAAATCCCTTTAAGTCATACTATACATCTGAAAAAAAAAAGATCCTAACTACATAGTTTGAATAAGTCATAGAAAACAGTGGCAGGAAGTAGTTTTGAGGTCTCAAGCAAAAGAATGAGTCTAGGAAATTTCAGAGCTATACAAACCTATACAGTAGATAATCATGTGAGATCAGAAAAAAATGAAAACCTAAAAGCCTCCAAGCTCAGTGGGTAGGCCCCTAAACTGGTTCTGTGATCACATACAGATATCTTGAAACTCTATGCAAACATGCAATATTTGTAACTCTTAATTATATGAAGGAGTGAACATGAAAGTCAATCACTTTTACCTAAAAGTGAACAGCATTGTCTAAGTTTTTCATACATGCTTTACTTGAAATTGGTTCCAACACTATGCAGTCCACTTGTTCATGTAATGAAAACCCTGGAACACCAGGAGAGCATTTTTGTGAGCAGAAGCACAGAGGACAAAGCAGCTAGTACTAGAAAGTGAGGTCAGTTGTTTTACCTCTACAGCCATAATTTACATAATTTCATAAATCAGACTTCATCTTAAAAAAAATTAACATTCTCTCAGCTTCAGTATAAAACTAAGTTTGAGACTTCTTTCCTGGGAGATGTTTTTCATGACTACTGAAAACACTGGTTGTTTCTCCTGTGGAGGATTTAAAATGAACAAGCTCTACAGGTTAAAGTGATTGCAAGGTTATTTGCTTGTTGAAATATTAAGGCAATTTTCACAATATCTACTCTCTAGTTCTTATTTACTGGTATTTCCTTCTTCAAATCCTATATTCCCTCTGGATTGTATACTCCTATACCCCTTTCAATAGCTGTATCAAGACTTTAAAAGCAAAGGCTTCTCAGTCTTTGTGACTTGGGTGCTATCTGCAACTCACTGTTCACATAATTAAGTTGAAAGTGAGAGAAGTTAAGGTAAAGCATTTATAACTAAGTTATTTAAAATATTGAAGTACAATATGAAACAAGCAAAAACCAGCACTAAGAACCCTGTCAGGGATATACAAGTATCCATTTGTATGGGTTGATTCTACTTTTTTACAGTTGAGAGGTGCCACAAAATTGGAGTGTATTGGTATTTCAAATACTGAATTTTGTATTACAGTGTAAGTTTTTCAGGTGCAAAAAATGAAGTTAAAAACCACAGAACAGCTTACCTCCCGAGATATGATCCCTGCTCTGCGTGCTCTGCTTCCCAGAACAAAAGAGAATTCGCTGACTTGTGCCAGTCCTGCTGAGACAATCCACTTGATATACTGGCTGGTCTTTGGAAGAATCAAAGAAAGGACAAGCACTGCCAAGACAAACTTTAAAAACAGGGGTTTTTGAGTTATTGTTGGTTTGCTTTGTTTGTTTAAATAAAAGAAATGCAATAAATAAAATAGTACTATCTCTGTAAGATACATAGTATCAAATACAATAATTTTGGACATAACATAAAATAATGGACTTCCAAGTGTGCCCTAATGTCAAAAGAGACAAATGTACATTGCACAGTAAAAAGCAGCATCTTCTTTACTATAATAAAAACACTTGATAACTGTCACAAATCCCAAGTTAGAGAAATAGATGCTTTGCCATATGTAACTTACTTTTAACATTAAATAATTTTCTTTTTAAATACCTGAAGAATACTGTATCAAACTGTATTCTAATCAGCAAGATTCCTCCAAATACACATTTACAGTAACAGTCTCTATTATATCAAAGGTTAGTTCTTGCATAGAATTTTCTTTAGGGCATGCAGCACAAAGATTACTTAGATTATTGAAGATTAAAATATTTTTAAAAAACGTAAAAGAAAATACCTTCATTATGACGACAGACAATGTAAGGAATAGCAAGACTGTGAGTTCATATATTACAAATGTGGGGAAAACATGAAGTCCTACAAGGAAAGAAAACAGTATTTCTGAGTTTGAGGCCAATATCTTACTATGGTAATTTTCTGGGTTAACAATACATTTCATTGCAAGACTGTATTCTCAAAACCAATCAAACAAAAAGCCTTAACTTAGTTACCAACTACTTGATCACTAAAGCTCTAACTACCTACTTGATCCCAAAAGCATTTCCTGCAATATCCAGCCTTTTTTTCCTTTGGGGAGGTTTAGCACAAGTAATATTCCAACTGAATTAAGTTGCGTATGACTGATGCACAAGAACTCTAATTTCTGAAGCCTTCTGTCTTCCACACCAATCAACAATACAAAATCTGAACTGAAACAGACATCTAATGAAAGCTATAAAAATCCTGCAGGACAATAATTCCGTTGTTCTGCGCAGTCGTAATATATTGCTAGTCATTTAATTTTTTTGTATGATACGGTAATGGACTATCACAGTGGGAGGAACAAGATACACAGTATTTGCATAGACTATAGCTACAACAGAAATCCAAACTCTTTTCATTCTATGACCCTCACTTCCAGACACTGAAAGTCACCTGAACTTGAAAAGTCACTTAGACTGGAATCAGGTAAGGCCGTAAACCCCTGAGCATGGTCTAACAATTTAGGAATTATAGAAAAACCCATTGCTATGATGTTGGTGGGGTTTCTTTTGCTGGAGTGGATTGTCTTTTTTGACAATCAATTTTTTGCAATATTTGGTAATTATAACTTGGTAATTATATGAAAATGTAACAAGAACCACAAAGAACGCAGAAACATAAAACTAAATCCTGCTAATATTAAACATAAGGAAAAGAAGTATTTGTGGAAGAAGTCCTAGAGTCACCGAGGAATAATCTTATAATGAAGTCCACTTCTATCTCCTGAAGTATGAGGAACTTGTGCAGGCAAACAACTGCGCATCTTTGGAAGCTCATTCCTTTTTGATAAAGGCTTCTAAAAAGTGAAATCAAAATAGTGGTGGTGTTCCCAACAAATTCATAATAGTTGGCATTTCTCCAACCCAGTTATTTCTGATGGAGGACAAGAATTTAGCTTTCTAAAGCATAAGGTATGTAAATCAATGCTGTAAATAACTTCTTATTTTAATGCTGGACAAGGTTTCACTAATTTTCCCTCCCTATAGCACTGCAGAGCCAGACAAATTGTAGAGTACCAAGGGGGTTGTCATCTCTTCCAGATTTACTGTAACTTCACAATGTTTTGTCTGTATGCACATTCAATGGCCGATGGAAACCTTCTTCAAATGCATCAGAGATCTTTACACAAATACCACCCAGTCAGCACACACACACACCCTGTTTTATTTCTTAATTTCCTTCCATCTACTGAAGTGCAAATGCAAAAGACTATAAATGTAAGAGGAGAGACAGCAGAGTAAGAGATGAAAACCACACCAAAAGAAGAAATCCACATATATGCACGTGGAAGGGCAAGTAGCTCCTCTGTTTTTACTGTATATCACATGCACAGTGCTCCTTTACCTTTAGGTTGACCTCAGAAAATAAAGGAAATGCAATTAGAGAAACACAGCCCATCGCAATGGCAGGTTTGATAAGAGGGCCAACTCTGCCACATCTAGAAAAGAAAGTTTCCAAGGGAGGCTATAAATAAAGCCTAGTGCTCTCATCACTACTGGTGGCACTGCATGTTCAGTTCTGGAGCACACAGGCAGTCTGAAGTCCATTTGAATCGCTGCCCAGTGTGGAGATTATTGCCATATTCCCAAGATATGAAGCACAAACTACAGCAGATTTCTACACCAATCCTTTGGAGGAGAGTGTCTGCAAGGTGAAAGCAAGCCTAAACCTGTCACACACACTATTCTGAGCAGACAAATCAACATCCCAGAAACCAGATATTTTGTTGAAGGAAATAAATCCCATCATAAGGTACTTTTATGGTCACTACTGACCTTTGCCTCATTCCTAGATGAAAACCCAGGATAAGGCCAGAAGTCATATCAGACTCCTATACAAGCACATGATGCCTTCCTGACAACACAAACATCATCAGAAATACTAATTTCATAGAAGGTGCGTGGATATGGCCAATTATTGCAATGGTTTTGATCAGATTTCGACTAACCTCAGGAGTGATTTTGAAATCATTCTCTAACGTGGAAGAAACACTTCAGATGACTCAAAAACTTCAGCAGTGTCATCAGCACATGTCACATTGGCCAGCAGTCAACAGCTAGGAAAACACTTAGGTACACTTTTACGGAGCTGACCGTAAGCTATTGGACTTCAGCTCTAAGGCAGCGTTTGCGAACAGCTGGAACAGAGGCCTTGGCATGCATCAATGTCAAGCCAAAAAACACAGTTCACTCACATAAGTTGGTATGTATTCTATGGACAATTACAGACAAGACTTTGCACATTCTTTTTCAAGTATTTTTTTCTTAACAAGTAAACCCCCTCTTTCCTCGATTAGACAGATTCTACTGATCTGCTGGATAACTTATAAACAGCATGTGAATATCCAAACATTTTGACCAGATCCTGGTTAGATTCAACATCAAAAAATACAATCTTGGAGATCCTTGATGGTAAACAAGACTACAAAAATCAGAACTCTGTGGGTCAAACTGGAGCCGGTAGAATTAATTCTGACACATCCTCAGGACAGGAGATCACTCAGACAAATCACATTAGCTATGCATTGAGATGATGCGTCTACTAAGAGTCGTAATGAACCTAAGATCATAGCCAGCAAATGCAATAAATGCTACAGCCCTGGCTAGATCATTAGACAGCAGAGGGGAAAGCCAATCATATTTCTGCAAAGGGGAAAGTCTTTTTGATTGTATTGTCAGTTCTGAGAGCATAAAACCTCCGAGTTTCATTGAGTTCCATGCAGGAAAACAAAGCAGTGGAGCTGGATGGATAAGGAGAAGGTGATGCACGCCACCTAATGAATTCCAGTTGGGATCTTCCTTTGATTTTATTCAGACTCAACAAAAATGTTAAGAGAGTCATTGAACAATTCTTGTGTGCGTATTTGTTCTGGACAGTGGTGGTGCTGGCAGTGTCAGCATCACTCATCTTCTGAAGAAAAAGACTGAGCTGTTAAAGGGTTTTCAGCATCTTGAATTCAAGGCCCAACACTGACCACAGCAGTTACCCAGATGGGAAATGTGGAACCTGGCAGGTGGGTACATCTGTACAGCACATTGAGAACACACAACTTGTTAGTCAGTGAAAGTAATCTGTCACCTCACCAGAGGCAGAGAGGGTGCTGATGCCCAATTTCAAACTCCATACTCACATGTAGACTAAAAAAAATTGGAGCTTTTTTAAAAAACATTCGAACAGTCTACACAAAGATGCCTTCCATCTTTCCAAAAGGTAATCAAAACAAAATCAAATGATGTATGGGTAAAGATCTGTGTACCAGGTACCAAAACAGAAATGAGAAAGAAAGTGCCCCAAATGTTGCTCTAAGGGACTGGTCAAGATGTTCTCTCAAAACTATTAGTGAGGACAGAGACTAACAGGAACTTTTTAACCTCAGCAGGTGGCATAAAGAGTGCCAAGAACCTTGAAGAAAACCCAGAGGCCTAAATGAATGTACAGATAGAGAGTAACTCAAAGTGCAGCTGTTAATGCCTAACTGCAAAGGTGCATTATTCCCACAAATGCACCCAAGCGCAAATTTGAAAGCAGTATCATTGCACAGGTCAAGCTAAGGGCAGGTCCACTGCTATGGATATTACATGAACAACTACTATTCAGCTCAGCTTTTAAGCACCAGAAGGATTTCTGTAGTGAGAACAGAAAAGTAGGCATTTAAGACAAAGAAAAATAGGAATGAACTTTTCTAAATGACATACTTACAGTCACTTTTCAATTAAGATTATTTTTTCCATTTGTGCCTTTATTCTAAAAGGACAAGAAATTATACTATTGCCGTGCTGTTCCTCAGGATCTCAAGTGTTTCTGCTCTCTACAATAAGGTGCTTGCTGCATATACTAACAAACAAACCTCTTTAGGAAGGAGGGAAGAATCTTTCCCTGTGGCTTTTACATAATTTCACATAGTAAATCTCTATGTATTTATATATACATATAATTTTCATGTGTACATATATAAGTAGAGAGCAAGAAAGAAGTCTTTGAAAAGAAATCTAGTAAGAAGAAAAATTAAGGAAAACTTTTTGTTCTACGCAGGTTTTCTTTGCAACATCACGTTCACTCCTTTTAAAATGTACCTCCTTGCCACCCCACAGAAATTCCTGTTAAGCAAAAAATTTAAAAGTAACTGAAAGTAAAGGGGGGAGGGGGGGACAGATTTTATTTGAGGAGGAAGGGGGTTTTGTTTGAGGATGGGTGGTTTTTAGGGTTTTGGGTCTTCTTTCTTTATTGGTTTTGGAGGGGGTTTTGTGTTGGTTTGTTGTTTTGTTTTTTTAACAAGCGAGCATTGTCACATTTTGTCAGAGGTCTGTAACATAGCTTTGATTTTTTAGCTAATTTTCTTCTGAGGCAGGAATAATATCCATTTTCTGTAAAATCACACCAACTTGTTAGGCAATTTTCTTTTCTGCCCTTCTTGCAATTTTAATGGCAACACTTGTTAAAAAGATTTTTTTTTTTTAAATTCTGTAACAGAACGACTAAAATAATTTCCTCAGAGTACAATGTAGGCTGTATGGAGTGCTGCTAGCATGCCAACTGAGGTCTTGCTATTTTCTTGTACTCTAGCAAAGTCTTACTAGTCTTAATTTATGCAGCCACAAGAGTGTAGAACAGTATTTTTGTTCAGTCCCATGTAAAATTAACTTTGGGCTTATAATCACTTGTCATGCTTTGCATCCCTGATAACACTATTCACTCCATCACCATCTTTACTGAAACACATAAACAACTTATATCTGTGAGCATTTAGCAATTACTCATCCAAGCTTGTCAGTTATATGGGCCCAAGTTTCATCAGAGCTCACCACTTTCCTCCCATTATTAAAAAATAAGTTATTCAAATAAACATATCTATTACTAAGTAATCTGACTCATCACCAGAAGCTATTATCAGGGGCTGGATTAAAAAAAAATTAAAATAAAATTAAGACTGGCAAGCATAGCTGTTTCCTTTTTGTTTTGACAGCCACCAGTTTTAGTTTCTGTTACGAAACAATGAGTATCAAACAGGTATATAAGGAAAAAAATTAAAATTATGCTGATCATGGGATTTCACTGTTATCTGAATAAATATATGGAGATAAAAAGAACAATAAAAAACTTAAAATAGCAT
>WEKY01040804.1:3850-27479 GCA_013390045.1 Picathartes gymnocephalus
CTAGGGAAACCGCCTTAACCCCTAAACCTTAGCACCACATACAAGCCCCCCAAAAGCAGGTTCAAACCAGCAGGTTTAGACTGTGTGATTTCTTTGAGTCCTGATTTCTCTCTTACCATTTGGTTGGCCATGCTGCATCCCTAATTATCCTCAGGACTGTCACCCTCATATGCCAACCATGTCCCACTTCTGTACCTGCTACTCTGCACATCCATTGGTGCAGGATTCTCCCTCAAAGAGACCTCACCCACAACCACGAGGAAATGCATACTGACTGACCTTCTGTCACACAAGGAGCAAATGAGGCACAGCTGAGGAGTGAAATAACAATTAACAGTGTGCAGCTCAGCTACCTCCAGCTCTGCTCATTAGCTGTGCTTCCTGCCACAAATGTCAGTGGTGTTTAACAGCTTGTCAGGAGCCACGTCTTGTCCACAGCTGATTAGGTTATACAGAAACAATAAAACTGACATAAGGAAGCACATAGCGGTATGAGGCTTTTTTCCCCACAACAGCAGCAAACCTGTTAGCATTTACCCAGACTTGGTGTTTTCTTTTCTTGCCCCCTCCATTTCTGCAGTGCAAAGAAGATGCATTTGTTAGCCTGCATCTACCAGGGAAGGCTCTCTGCAGGCTGCCACCAGAGCACTGTGACTGCTACCTCTGGCACAGCAGGGCAGGGGCTTTATTGCAATTCCTTCAGCAAGGAGGATCCCCACATGTGCCTCTGCCTCACCTGCAGCACTGTCACTGAGCACAGCCACACTTCTCATTAAATCCCCTGCCAGCACACAGCTCAGCAATAGCTTCCAAGAGTTTCCAGTGCAGGAATAATTTCTGCTGCATCCTTACAAACTTGAGCTTGTCTCTTGTTTGTGAACAGAGCCACAGTAGAGGACGACAAATTGTCAGGGTGCTAAAGGGAAAATTGTTGTGCATTCCTCTGAAAACCTCCTATCAAATGGGATGTGAAAGCTGGGTATTTCAGCATTCTTACTTTGCTCTCCTCAGGACCTCTCACACTTGCTGGGATGAGAAGGCCACCATGTGTCCAGCAAAGCACTACCTGACCCTGTGCCTCTGTTCACCTTGAGCTGGGGCAGACACTTGCTTCAGCCTGCCTGGTCTTATATGGGGGAATTCAGATGACAGTTATTTATGTGCTTGCCATTAAGTTCCACATCATTACACAAAGAATAATTTGCATAATATAAGATTGAAACACACATGGAATTTACATTCACACTAATTAATAATAATTTCTACCAGACTGTTGACCATATTTTGTTATAAAGATTTGACAGTAGACATTGAGACTAGCACTCAATCCCCCAAAATTTTACTTGGAAGATAATTTCAAATCAGGTTAAACATTTAGACTGAATACTCACTGAAAACCTGTAAAACATAGTACTGGAAGAATCACATAGATCTGAACTGAGATCTAATGCACTATTATTTCAAAAACTGTGCTTAATCCTACCTTGAAACCAATTGCAAAGTTAAATGATGAACAGCACCAGAATGGCAAGCAGAAAAGGAAGGTAAGAACATGGCAAACAAGTGTTAACAAAATCAGCTTTTCCATTACAGATACCCTGTCCCCACAGATCTCCAAGCACTTTACATTCTACCTTACCCATTAATTGTAAATAATTAATCTTACAGTACTCAAGTTGTCTGTCAGCTGGGAACACATTCATGACATTTTCAAGAGATGCTGAGTTAGGCTGAGCTGATCATCATTCAAGGTAAAGAATGTAAGTGGGTTTAAAGTTATGAGAAACTTAGACAACATAAAACAGCAAATTCCATTTAAAAGAGACATGAACCAGCACAGCTGGGAGAAAAATTATCTGAAATAATGATAAACTGTAAGGAGAGAGAAACTTGGAAAAATGTAAGACTTACACTGCAGAAGATGGAAAGCTTGACTTGAGTTTTTAGCAAGATCACAAAGCTAAGAAAAGGAAATTTAAACTTAGATGTAAAGAGCTACAGTTTAAAAAACCTAGTCATACTAGGAGTGCTGTATCTAAGAAGGGTATCATATGGAATAATGTCATGTGCACTTCTGTCATCATCAGCAAAATCCTAAACAAGAATCCGACTCCTTCTGCCTGAATAACTCTATTCCAGTACTGCTAATGTATCCTGCACACCAGGATATGGTATTACTCTTTACCTCCTGCCCTGACTGGCTGGATAATATGGCCATATGCTGATGAAAAACTGCCATGCTCCACCCCAGGACATTTGCATTTCAACGGGGGAAAAAGCAATTTCTGTATATGGACTACGCTTAGGAAGCATGGCAGATTTCTTTACAAAGAGAAGCACATCATTGACCTAAGACAGTATTAACAACTAAAGTTGTGGTTCTGCTTTTTTTAGTTTAAAAAAAAAAAAGTTGTCTTTTTTAACAAGTAAATAGCACATAAATAACTGCTACTAAATTCAAAGCAATCAGATGAGATGGTGCTTAGCAGAAAAGATAACAGGGTGGATTATTCATCGTGTTTGAATAATATTTAGCACCAAAAACAAGAAAAGCATATTATACAATTCTGTCTTCTGTGAAAAGAGCAAATCTTTCTTGTTTTGTTTTTAACTATATATATTAGGAGAGAGAAGCCAAGTTTGAGGTCAACTGCTATTTTGGTAAAATCCAAGCAGATGCAGGGTTGTCCTTTATGTATCAATAAGGAAAAATGTGATCATACAAATAATCTGTAAACATACATCATCCATACTTTCCACTTACCACATTGTATTTCACTACCAAACACAGGTACCCCATCTGTTTCCTAGGACATTCAGAGTCAGCCTCTGGAAATGCTATTTTCTATTGCTAAACACAGCTATTACAGACAGCCCTATTCAGCTGTTATTTGCAAAGCAAATAATGCTTTTTATAGCAACTTCCTTTATATCTACTTTCTTGCCAAACAGCAGGGTCAGTGATACCAACTCATTCTCAATTCCAGCTCTCTCGGATACCACAGCACTCAATTTACATGGGGGAATGAGAAAACAACAAAGTGACAAATTTCAGCACAGAACTAAAAGGTTTTTAAGAGAAGGAGGAATTGGGGTAGAGCTCTGAAACACAACAGATTGCAGTCATGAACTCTGGCTAAGAAACAGAGCCACAGGTGGTGGAGCTTGGCAGTGTGAAGCCTGAAGCCACCACGCTGCCTGCAGTGTTGTCAACAAGAAAGCTTGTAGAGGAGACATCAGTCTGTCTTTCAGTAATTTATATGAAGAAAACAACAACACATTTCTCTACCACATCTACTTCAGCAATTCTAATATCCAGGCTAGTCATGCCGCTTCAGGTTGAATCCTGGCCTCAACAAAGCAAGTTGGGGTAGGGCAGCATTTGAATAGGAGAAATCAAGTTCTACGTGCAAGTTTGCAGTGGGTGTTGTGCAGTGCAGTAAATGGCTCTTACTTCTCCTTCAACAGCCTGAAGCCATTTTAGACTGTTTGTCTAAACAGTTAAAAATAATTGTTAAAATAATTGTTAAAAAAATAATTGTGAAAAAAACATTTAAAAACTGATCTGGTAAAAGGTCAAACTTTATCTGGTCAACAGCATTCAGATGGTCAAATCTCTTGCAGTCCAGTCCCAAGATGGGGGTGTCTCTGCTATTTTTAAACTTATTTAAGAAGAGTGTAGCACAAGACTGTACACTGCAGAAGTTAACACCAATCCATAATGAACTGTTTACCTAAGAGGATCAAATCTACTCACACATTATCAACACCACTCTAAATGGAGGTGGGAGAGGTGCAGGCAAAGTGTGACTGTGACCTTTGACTGCACAACTATCAGAATCTACTCAGTTTAATATTGGATATATTACTCCAAGCAAGACAGAAACCCAACATGTCAAGAATGAAGATGAAAAATATTGATAAAAACTCACATAGGGAATGACTAAATTTTTAGATGTTGCTCTTTGAGATTTAGGGGACTAGAGCAGCTGTGAAAAATCAAAGCTAGGTGAGTAACAGGAACACACTCTTTATACATACATTCAATTTCAACTCTACAAGACATACCAAAGTATTTTTTTAGCAACTGCACATTTCAATTGTTTGTTCAAAATAACTTGGTTTTCCATACGGGTGCACAGACACATTTTTAGACATTTGTCTTTTTTTACTTTCCCAAATCCATTAGCAACCATGCAGTTATACAGAAATAACATTCTGTTGGGAGCTTTCAATCTGAAAAAAAAAGCTGTATTTTTTGCATCCATTGGAATAAAAATGTTTTACTTTGTTGCATTAGCTTGAACAGCAACAAGCCCAAAGGAACAGAGGAAAAATATTTAAAAACACGCTATTAAGTACTGGGGAGTAGGGAAAAAGGGTTACACTTTATATAAATTTAGACATAAATTAAAAATATTTTTCTATTTGAATTAGACTGTATTAGTCTTGGCTAGTGGCAATTAAGTGTTCATGAGATACATACTAATTCATGATTTCAATAATAATGATCCTGGAATCTTTTTTCCCCTTTCTGAAATCATGCAAGCTTAAAAGTATCCACTTTTAAAAAAAAGTTTTATATCTTTTGATACTAAACTTTATCTTTAAATAACTATCTTTTCATTGTAAAATTTACAATAGTCTTTTAATTTAGGTTTTAATTTTCTTAAAATCAACAAAGAACCAACTTTGGTATCTATTAAGAAGCAAAACATTCCAAACAAGCAACTAGAGAAAATCCTCTGGTTTGCTGCTTGTTTTACTCCACATTTAGAGAAACATTCTTTGCAAAATACTTTTCTGAACCTTTGACTCTTTTATACATCTTTGGAAGAGTAAGATGGACAATCCACTTCAGTCTTAAGGTACACATGTCCACTTCCATGAAGTTTAAATACTTTACATTCTAAACATTGTTTCTTTTGATACCACAGACCATGTGGGGCAACTTACTACTGGTCCAGATTGTGTTGCATGGAATCTTTGTGGCTGATCTGGATAACAAAGAAAATAGAGTAAATTTTCTCTGTTCAGTTACTCTAGTTTCCTGCTAGAACAGTGTATGCACTGCATACACAGCAGCATTTCACCCTCTGCAAAAATAAGCTGTGAGGTACAAGGTGTAACAGAGAGAAAAGTTCACCTGCAGTGTGACGATGTCTTGCCGAGTGAAGGGCTCATCTGTCAGGAGATCCTTGTAGCTCTTTGGTTTTATATTCAGCTGCTCAACTGCCTAACAGCCAGGCAAAAGACACAGATATCAAACATCGGATCCTTGTGTGTAAATATTACAACTTAATATGGGATATCAATGAAAGCTTGAAGTACAATTCATAAAGAAAACATTTTCACCCTCATTCTCAACTGGCAGCTGCAATATTTTCATTGTGGGCTTTAACAAATGAGAAGCTTTTATCTCTCGTCCCTACAAAACTTGACAGCTTTGGGTTGTTTTTTTAAGAGGAACCTTGCAGTCTCCATTCTATAGTTATGTATATAATTTAAACTAAATTAATCATAAAAGTACTGCCAAAATAAAAAAAAAAAATCTTGCTTTCAGTTTTCTAAGCTCTTACCTGCAAAAGACCCCTGAATCTGTCTCATTTACCCAAATGTCTCATGTGCTCCTCAGATGTAAGTGATAATATTGTCCCAGTATCTCCAGAAATTAATTCCATGCTTATAATAAACCAGTAAATGCTGTTGCTTCATGGGGTACCACATGGGGAACAAACCCTCTTGGCCCATTCAGGAAGCCCAGGATTGTAAATTGCAGTAAACAGAGCAAGAGTTCTGCAGTATTGACAAGGGTTTAACAAAGACCACTCTTAAACTCATCCTTGCCTGTTCACCCCAGCAGTCAAAGCATCCTGCTTGCAGAAGGAACAGAAGATACTTTCTATTTTAATCTAATCTAGACTGCTCTTACAGGTGAGGACAGCTCTACTACATCAGAGCAAGTTTTCAAAACTATGATGAATCCAGCCTTCTCCTTGATGGCAATAGTTTCAGCTTGTGCCTCTCTCAGTATCTGAATGTCCCATCAGAATTCAAAAATCAGATGTTCCAGTGTTCAGACATTTTACAACACTGAATATGGATTCATTAATTGAAGGATTTATTTGCTATTGAAAAAATAAATAAACTTTGCTTTTACAGTAAGGATTATGCAAAGAAATTACGATTAAAATTCCACTTGGGTTCACATAAATGTTCACAAAACATGAATAAAAATGTAGTTTAAGTGTCCATTAAGGCATTCTTTCTCCTATTCCCCCAGCTCCAGCTAAAATGCTCTTTTTTATTCACTGATATGAATAGAAATGAGGCAATTTATGTTTTCGTGATGACACTGTATCAGAAAGAAGACAACAGAAAATTTGTCTATTAATTCAACTGAGAAGCACATAAAAGCCACTCATTTTGAAATACAAGATTCCATACATGCAGATTAACTTAAGAAAAGGTTTTAGAAATATTATTTAATTCATATTCTAAAGTTGTTCCTATTTTGAAGGCTTAAGTTGGACAATGATTTGTGAAGTCAGTTCATCTCCCTGTCCTTTTATCTCCCTGGCTGTAAAACAAGAATAAAATTTACCTGTCTTTCTAAAACATTTTGTGATCTTGACTGAAATGCATCAAGCATAAAATATTAATAATGAAATGCAGAACCTACCTCGTAGGCAAACACATTTCCAGTAGTCTTGATGGCCACAATATGGGAGTTATTGGTAAATACAGTAAACAGCACTGGACAGTGGTACTTGCCTAATACAGGGAAAAAAGTTTAAATTTCACATGAAGACCTGTAACTGTTTTGAAAAAGCTGATTTCTTTGATCTCTGTGAATGATATTTACATTAATTTTTATATAAAGTGTAACTTCAGTGTGTATTCAATGGCGTTTTAACAACATTTTGATTCTCCAGTGACAGAAAAAGTGCTAGAAAAAGTAACAGTTAAGAGAACTATAAAACAAGCAAGGAAAATGCAGTTTTGAAATCTATTGCCTTCAATTCCCCAACACAGAACTTTGTCCAACTTCCTTGACATTTATGAAATACAACAATATAATTGTTACAGTTGTTATCAAAGATCTATTGATAACAGGAGCCTGTACCTTGTAACGTGTCCAGTGCTTTGTGTCACTCTTGTTCCCAGGAATAAAAGTTTAGCTTATAGCCTAAAGAAAAGTTCACAACAGCTGTTGAGCTTTAAGCAAAGGGGAGCATTTTGTATTCAAATATGGCAAGCAGAATGCCATTAAATCTGAACACGTTACTCAATAAGGAATCCAGCTTCTGCTCTAATCAAGCTGTGAATTTTCCCATGAGGGTCAGCATAAATATTAAGCAAGTCAACAGCAAGCAAACTGATGGGAGGCAATGTAGGAGGAAAAAGAAAAATGTCTGGATAATCTCAGCAGAAAGCAATTAGAAGCAGGTTATTAATACTTGATCAGTTTGCTAGACCTAGAGGTTTGGGTGAGATTTTTGAAATAAGTTGGGCCTATTAGCTTCTTTTTTTCCTAATTACCATTTGAAAATAAAAACCAGCAGGGAGGCCAGAACAGGCTGTTCACAGCACCTGCAGGGACAGGGGAGGAAAACACCTGCAGAGACTGACCTCTCAGTGTGCCATCAGAGGCAGCTCTGCCCCCCTGCACCAGTCAAAGCTGAGGACACTTGTTAATGCCATCAGGCCTGAGGGAAAGCCATTGCCCCAAGGGACTGAAACTCAACAAGTTTTGAAAGGGATTTTTGGAAGTGGCATCAGGGTATGGCCCAACTGACGGATACAGAAACACACTGGTAAACTGTGAGGCCTCATTCCAACTTCATCAAAAAGAGCAAGCCACCATATTCTCAGTTCTAGCAAAAGCCAAACTGCTGAGGGCACACACACATTGGTCTGGATAGAAGGTACTCAACTCACAAGTTATCACTAAATGTGAGAACTTGCAATGCCCAAAGACCTTTTATATCATATTTCTGTGCTAGGAGAGATGATCCTACATATGGAGCAACCATTCCACATGCTACGATTGAGAGAAAAGTTCGCTGATAGACAGAAATGCAACATTTATTTTTTGTCTTTTGATGCATTTTCCCTTGATTGATTAATGACACAGAATGCATATTTTTAAGGAAAAGGCTTCTAAGACTCTATGTCTGTTGACATTCCACCCCAGCATTATGAACTGGACTTCTTGAGGGAAAGCACAATTTCATGGTATCTTTCAAAAGCCTTGCCCACACTGACTATTGATCAATTTTTAACACCCTGCTCTTGAGACAGATGGAACACAAGGCACAGAAGAAATCCATCAGCTACAGAAAAGAGCTTGTAATCCATAGATTTTGGTAAGATAAGGAGACAGACGCTCCAGAATTTTATTCCCACCTAATCTTTGCCATTCTCATTTCAAAGAAATCATTATCTGCTTTGTAGAAGATGAATTCATCTCTACTCTTCTCCTTTGTTCCTACCATGCTCTCTTAGGATGCCCATTTTATATCTTGCAGAAATAAAACTCAAGGCAGCTGTCTTGTGTGCTTCTATTCATAAAATCCCACATGTTCATTTAAGTCTAATCCCTTTTATAAACAAAAAGCTGTTCAAAACCAAGTGAACAGCAAATATTGCCACAGGCAAGTTAGGAATAAGATAACATTACAGAAATTTCACTTTTTCTGATTTTCTCCCTAAAGTAAACAGTATCTTAGTGCAGAAGCAGCTATAGTAAAGTGAAATTGCTGAATAATTTACATCTCCTCAGTGTAAAGAAAAACAGAAATTGAACTTTGAAAGTAAACATATCACTCACAAGAAGCAATTATTCCACTCAAAAAATAAAAACCATGATAGAGAACACAAACTATTCAAGTTCACCATGAGTAAGACAAACCAGAATTTATTAAAGCACTCATTAAGGAAAAAAACCCCAACAAAACACCACCAATGAAAACAACTGCACTTACCTTCACTGTTTTTAGCAAAATTCAGCTTTATAAGTGATTTGGCATCTAGTTTCTAAAGAAAATAAAGCATTAAAAAGATTAACCAAAACAGAATGTAATCATAGAAATAAAAGGGAACTGTAACATCACTATTAGGACTTTAATAGTACATAATTTATTAATAATATATTGCAAGGTGTCTGAATCATCAGAACCCTGGGAATTCAAGTCACAGACAACTCACAAAAACAAGGCTCAGGCAGCATGAGAATGGGGATCCATTTGTTTACAGGGCTGTATTTGGCACAATACAATGCTAACGACGGGGAATCAGCTCCAGGAGTTGCACAACTCTTAGCACAGACTGAAAAGGGAGTTTGCATGAAAAACTAAGAGGCAAAGATCATTGCTGCTGATCAGAAAGGGCAATTCAGCAGGGACCTCTGATGAAAGTCATAAAGCCAGCAAACCATTCTGGCAATCAAGTTCGATGCCTTTTCTGAAATAACTGTAATTTTCTTTTTACTCAGGAAATGTGCAGCAGAGCTCACATGACAACCAGCAATAATAAAGAGAAATGGAGGCACAAGTTGTCTGGAGAGGCACTTGGGGTCACAAAGGGAGTCCCAGGAGGGATTTTCAGCCACCTAACCCCCAGGTAACAATCCCACTGAACAGGGAACCGAGATGACAGCTGAGGTTGGGATAATGTTCTCCAGCTCTAGAGAGGACACTGCAAACTAAGCTACTCCTGCTTTCCCACACTTCATCAGAAGGATGTCTATGGCATTTTTCTGCTGTCCTCTCTCTGGAAGGGTTTTTGGACATGGGAAGGGAAGAGCTGTCGGGCTGGCAAACATTTCTGGACAATCAGGCTTCTCATATCCTGCAGCCTTCCCTTATGACATGGAAGCTACAAACACACCCAAAATAACAGTGAGCCTTCAGTGACATGACAGGCCCACGTATGCCAGTCATCCCATGGGGTCAGTATGTGATTTGGGTACCTCACTGGCAACACAGGGCACATCACAAGCGGGGTGACGCCGGCAGCACAGCCCACCGGGATGCTCAGGTAGTGCTCGACTGTGGCTGGAGACAAAAGTCCAGCCCAACAAGCTGCAAGGCTGAGTCAGGATCTGAGACTTCTAACAAACAAAGCCTGTGATTGTATCAGCTGTCAGAGACAGTTTCGCTGCCAAACGGATCCTTAAAAGAACACACAGCACAGGCCTTTTAAAAGAAACAATTGGTTCTCTTCTCAAAACACGCACCTGAAGAGATTAGGGAGGTTATTATAACCCAGACAGCTCTTTATAAACAGCTACGAGTGGAGATCTGCCAGCCCTGGTGCTTCAATCATTATGGCAAAGAGCAATAAAGAAAAGTGTGAAACTAAGTTAGTGGGCTTTCTGTGCCTAATCAAAATTCAGAATCTTGGTTTACAGAGTACATGTTATGACAGCTGGACTAATACGTTTATAGGAAGGCACTTCTCAAATTGCTCTCAACCAACTGGCAGGCTCATTTGCTGCCAGAAAGGTAACCATCTCTCTAGTTTATTAGCAGGAAGAGCAATGAGAGCTAGCAGGAATAAGATGGGAAGTGAAAAAAGAGGCCAGATTTGGTTATATTTAGTTATGTGATGGAAGAACAGTACCACTGCTTTTCCTTAAGTGGATTCTCAAAAAAACTACCCAAAACACTTCAATATCTGCTCACTGTTGGGGTACAAAGAAGGACAGCAAAGGCAATGGCAGCTTCTGAAATGACTAAATGAATGCAAAGCTTTATTTATTTATTTATCTTCTTACAAGAACAAATTTATCAAAGTAGTAGGGGAACTGCAGAGTTGCCAAAATGAACATCTGATCCTGGACAGATCTGTTCAACCTAAACAACTATTAACACAAAGCAGCATCCATCTGTGCACATGTTGTGCAATAGCCCAAAAATTATGTTCACAAAAAGCTTCTTTAGAAATATAATCACTGGAAGCATTGATAATTTCAAGAAAGGTCCTTAAATTATCCTCCTGGCAGACCTGAGCTATGCCCAAAACATACAAGCATCTTTAAAGAAAAATGGAAACAGTTCCCTAAGAAATAGTTTAGCATGATTGAAGATTCAGATTTATAGCTTGACAGAAATTTAGTAGAAAAGACAGACTAAACTGCTGTGCAGACTTTAAAGGTAGCAAAAGCTGCAGTGCACTGTTTCATCTGTCAACGTAAGATGTATTGTTAGAAGTGCTGCCAAGTCCTCGGACACTCACTCTGCACCCAGGGAAATAGTATGGTATTTCAGATAATATCTTTCTGTAATATGGAAAAAGATTATTTTACAGCATCGGTTACTCATGGTGCATCAGCTGCTCGTGCTGGATCTGCTCCCCACAGAGACCAGCACTTACACAGTCTAATGTCAACAGTAAATTAAAAAAACAGTGATTGTCATACAGAAGTTGAAATACTGCCTGGAGTGAAACTCTGTAGTGAAGTGCTGTATGAATATTACAAACTTCTATTGCCACAGGCTGGCCTTCTATCAGACCTCTCTTCAAGAAGTGACCTTGGCATCTCAACTCATGCCCTTTGGAGCAGCTCTGTGCTTCAGCTTGCATGGCAAGGCAAGAGGGGGATTTAATGTTTTGTCAAAGGAAATCTTTGGAGCCTCAGAACAGCAAAATCAGGTGATGATCTGCTACAAAGGATTGCTCAGTGCCCAAGACCAGGCTACAGGAGCTGGCAACTGCACACAGAGCGGCCACAGAGGAGAGAGTCCACACACCAGGACTTCCAGGAGGTCCAGTTTTGAAACACCCACACATTACCCAGGAAAGTGTAAAAGGACATGATATAGGCAACCTGTGTAATATAAATTTTTTCCTCTCAAGTTCTTCATTTCACACGAAAACAGGATTATCTTGCATGTGGGTGAATCTCCTTTTATTTATTCTCCATCAAAAGTCATAGCTTTCCAAGCACCATCACACAGTTTGTTGCCATGGAAATGACCGTTATGCCACAAATGCGTGCCAATCTTCACAGGAAGAGACGGCAGGAGTGAATGAATCCTAAAATGAGTTAAAGTACTTGTTTTCATGTATTTTTTATTATTCATAATGCTTAAGAGAGAACAAATATTGCATACATAGCTCAAGTTCAAAACTATTTTCAACCCGAGTTTCCCTGACACACACCCACCATCCAGTTTCAGTCATGCTCCCCAGTTAAGAAAGCAAGAGGAAAAAAAGTGTTTATTAAAAACACTTGATCTAATTAAATTCTAAATTCCTAATGAAAATGAAAAGGCCACAATCATCTGCCACTTCCCTTAAGCAGAAATAAGAGCCGCATATTTCCTTCTAAAAATATTTTATGCAGAAATACTGGAAAGCAGACGCATTTCATGGCACGTAGTGCCAGCTGCTCCACAGCAAGGAAGAGCTAAAAAAAAAAAGCAAACACAAAACCGTGCGAGCTCTTTTCTCAGCTGACTCCTCACTCTCAGGCACACTTCCACAAAGGCAGCCAAGGCTACTTTTGGCCATGACCTACTTTCCTGCAGCAGCAAGCAGCCCCACCACTCTGCACGCTCTCATCTGTCAGCTGACAGCACTGGATCCTGCGGGATCCCAAAGGGCAGCATCCTTTATTGATACCCAGGCAGAGGTGATGACGCCACGGAGGTTAGTGGGGCACTGTGGCAGCTCGCGCATGGAACACGCCGATTGTTTCGAGTTAAATCATTCTCTGTCGTCGCTGGGTGTCTCATGCAGATATGACCTACAATCCCCATGCATCAATTAGTTACACTCGCAGAATCTCTTTGGTCTGTGGCTGCACATTCTCCTTGTTAATAAGGCTCTGACCCTGTTGGATACATAGCAGCCTGAAAAGCAATCAAAAAGGGCTCCACTGATTCTCTACCCACACATGGGCAGAGTTGGTGACATGCAGCAAGAGCTGCCCTTAGTAAAGACAGAATTTCCCACACTACCAACAGTAACTGAGTAAGTGTTCAAATGTTCAGCACTTGGGTATTGAACCCCCCGATCAGACACACTGCATGGCCTCTGTGAGGAACACACAGAAATCCAGGGAAGATAGTACTGGGGTTGTGTGGCCAGGTTTTTGTAGCAGGTGGCTACAGCGCTTTTGTGAGAAGCTGCTGGAAGCTTCCACTGTGTCCAGCTGGCTCCAGGATTGACATGCTGCTGGCCAAGGCTGGGACAATGAGAAATGCTGGTAAGGCCTCTGCGATAACATATCTAAGAAGAAAATCTCTCCTGGCCCTTATCTCAAGCCACGAACCCCCAGTGACATCTTCTCTCCCCTGTCCAGCTGTGGAGGGCAGAGAGAGGGGCTGTGGCAGTGCCTGGGGCCCAGCCAGGGCCAATGCACTACATGGGGAAAAATTAACACATCACATCTAAACTGGTTGATGACATGAGGTCAAAAATCATTCAGAGCTGGCATGGCCATTTGATGGCTTTTCATCCCGCCAAAACAAGAATTACCTCAAGCATAAGAGAAAGCCAAAACAAATACTAATATTGAAATGCAGTGTTGCCTATCAAGTACCAAATTTAGCTTAACAACAGCAAACAAATTTTATATTACATTCTTTGGTTCCTTTAAATATGAGTCCTGTTACATATAACTTTGCATACAACTTCCCATTTTAAGAAATCCTCTTACAATTTTACTTGGTATAAAATCTTCCCCAAAAATGGGGACATGAATTCAATGAACAGTACTGGAGTAACTCCTTGTATAATGTTACTTATTTCAGATCTTGTAAATGGATTTAATGATGATAAAGGGCATTGGAAATCCTCAAGTCTACACATTAGGGTTTGCAATCGGAAACAGCAGCACTGTTTTAAAAAGATAAGCCATCTATATGTAGTTTAACACTCCATGAAAAATTTGGGCTCAGCAGCCAAGAGGCCAGAACAGTCTCACAATTCAAGTTATCATTTCTATGTTCAATAACAAAAATGCTCAATATTTATCACAGCTACCTACCTAATGCTAAAAAGATACCCTCAATTCACATTCTTGGATGAAGCTGCTGTTTAACTGCAGTTTTCATGTAGTGCTGAGCTAGAATGGAAATGGACACAGAAGATCCTTCATATTACACACTTCTAGACCACTGTATTTACATATTTACAAGTTAATTAAACTGACACCATAGGGTCACCAAAGCCTTGTCCAGAGAACCATAAAGACATGCTTGGTAACACACATGGCTCACAGATACCAGCAATAATGTTGCTCTATCAAAGAGCACATTAACAGAAATTACCGTGAGAAAAAAGATGTGTAGCTGCATTGCAAGATCAAACCTGCAGTCTTAATGCCGTCAAAAGTCTACCAATGAAGAGACCCACAGGCAAATACAGCACAGTTCAAGGAAAATAAAGCTTTGCAGAAGCACCAAAAATCTAGTCTCCAATTTTAGTGAAAAACAGGCAAGTAAAGATCTGTGGGAAATCTCATGCTGCATCTTATTTAAGGCTAGAGCGCTTCACAGCTGCTAGTTTTTCAAGTGTCACAGTCACAAAATCCCATCCAATGTGCACACTTACACCAAAACACAGAAAAGGAAAAGAAGAGACCATCTGTTCAGTCTGTAAAACCTAGATGTAAATACTTTTTTGCTGTAAGGGACATAATGCATTAGAAATAATGGTAGACACATTTATCTGCCTGTGTCCAGAGGTGGCTTACTGGATCAAACACTGCACACCACCACCACAGCCAGCAAGGTGTGAAGGAGGAACAGCAGCTTGGCCAGTGACTCATGACACTGGAGGGTTTTAAATGTCTTCTTTTGATAAAGCACTTGACCAGTAAGCAGAGGCAAATCTCATCTTCTTCGCCCTCGCTGCTTCCCAAAGATACAGGCAATTGAAAAATAAATCCCCTTTTTAGGACAGATAAAGGCTAACTCTTAGTAGTGCTGGGTACACTGCTATAAAACACACAAACAACTCTGGAAAAGAAAGAACCAGCTATCCACGTTTGTCAGCAACAAAGGAGAGTGGGAAATTTTCAGAAAATGCAACAAAAAAGGAGTTATCTGTCAGGATAGGACTCAGTGGGATTTTCATCTCCTTGATCACCCCTGTGTTTTATGACCATTTCATTATGACACGTGACTTCCCAGTCATTCCTCAGGGCAAGAATCATGTCCTCATATGTTTCTATGCAGGGGCCTTGAAAATTTATGGTCACTAGTCAAATATTAACTCATTTAGACTGTTGACTAAAAGCTAATAATGTCTGAGGCCAATGAGGTAAGACGACATGGCTGAGTTGCTGCACATTGAAGAGTTCATCTCATTCAAAGTGGATTCTGGACATTTGAGCAGCAGCCTGTGTCTGCTGCCCCAGACAAAAATGCACCTGGAGAGAGATGCTTAATGACATCGGCTGTAACCACCCGTGTCTGAAAGGCTGCTACTGCCCACAGAAATACAGGCAGCAACACTCAACTGGAAACAACAAAAAAAAAGAGAAAAGGAAGAACTACTGCTCAACCTGGCTAACTCTAACTTATTTATAAGTACCTGCTTCTGAAATGACCCAGCCTACCAAAAGAAAATGCAACAAATTACCATTTTCTCAAAGCACCCTTCCTGTCTCAACACATACACTGAAATGGTTTTTGGTTTCACACTATCACATGTGATATATTAAATATTATCAAAGTATTTCAGGAAGAGATTAGAAAATATTCCCACCACTGGACCAGGCATTCATACAGCATTTACTGTGTATGATTAAGATTAACTCTGTTGAAAAGATATATTAAAATTTAACAGATGTAGAGGAGAACTGTGACCATGTAGGGTATGGAGAACTTAAAAGCATGAAGAACATTGAGAGAAAAATACAAGTCTCAACAACAAAATGTCAAGAAAGCATTAAATTCCTCTGTGCCAAATACAGAGCTGTAAACACTAACAGAGAGAAGCACAATTTTGGCACAAATACAAACGAGATTAACCTGGTCAAACCCAAAATTTACAGAAGATATGTACCAGATGAAAAACCATCAGCAGAAGCTCTCAGCAGCTTTAGCAGGCAGAAAGCAAACACTGATTCAAGACAGAGCACGCAGTTTGCAAAGCAGACTGAGAGAGTCGAAGACCTCAGACAGTCTTCCAGTTTTCTGTTCCTGATCATTTCACTCCTCTTTCTGCAACACATGAAAACCAAGCTGGATTTGTCTGAAACATTTTTCAACAACAAAGCTTCCCTTGCCTTTATTTCTGTAAGCTTTGTTCTCTGCTCTGTAATAAGCTATTACTCACCCAGAACAAAACTGTATTCCCAACCCGCACTGAAACTTTTCTTACAAATAAACAAGAAAAAAACCTCACTTCAAATATATAGGAAAAATATGGTAAGTTTAACAAAAGGGGAAAATACGGGGCAATTGACATTTAAACTTATGCAATTTCAGAAGACCTGACTGAGTTGCATCAGACATATTAAGAAATATACTTTGAATTTCAAAGCTGAATATGAGCTGACTTCTTCTGACATGTACGTGAAAGGAGTTCTCTAGAGAAAAATTAAAATTCTCATTTTTACATCACTTGTATTACATCCAAATGAGACCTGAAGTTACTGATCCACCTAAATGATCACTCATTTCCAAAGCCCCAAGGAGAAAACACAGCAGACTACTTGGATTTCAGGTGCTGTGCTCTGATGTTGAGGAAAAAAACCATGTGAGAAGGATATGACTCACTCCTGAATTCTACAAAATGAAAATTATCTCAACTAGTCAAACTATTTAGCTCTTAATTAGACAGTCCCAGCACTCTAGATATGGAAAACTGATGTGGACACAGCCTGCTTGTGGAAGTCTGCACAGCATTTTCCTGCCAGTATTTTGTATCCAGACAAAAGACAATAAAGCTCAAAGTAAGCACAGTCTCTTTGGAAACAGTAAGGGAAGAAAACTTTTCAAGACAAAAAGAAGAAAAATCAAGGAAAATCTGTCTCCTGCTGCAATGTGCCATTTTTAGATGGTCATCAGAATCCTGAGGTAACACTACCACCAGGTTACAGAAAGGTCTCAACAAACACTTTGAAAATGCATCCCACTGAACATTATCTACAGCTATTGCATTTTCCTGGCAATGTACACAGCTACGCTGCCCTGACAGGGGTCACCTTCAAACCACAGGGTTTTTTGTCTGATGACATCTATTATTTGCTGCTCATTATCTAGAAACACACCTGGAACAACACAATTAAAACAGCAATCTGCAGTAAATTACCTCAGAGACCATATGAATGGAGTTAAAAGCCTTTGTGACTGTTGATTTAGCCAGTAAGGGCCACATGAAACTTGAACTTGTCCTTTTCCCAGTTCAAGCCCGAGATTTGTTCCACTTGACTCAGGGTTGGATGAGTTTTGTCTGTGACTGTGATCTCAACACCTCTGACTCAGAAATGTGTGAAGTTCATCCAACCCACTTTCAGGAATCCATTCCTGAAACACATGGACCCTGCACTGATTATGTGACAGAGGTGGAAAGCAATTTGTGGTGAACCATAAAGTCCTGGCAGGAACTTAAACTGTGCTTTAACACCTGTTCCTACAGGACTTGGTATTTCCCACATTGATCACATGCTTTCTGAGCTTTATTCAGAATATTGCAAAAGTAGAAAAAAATACCTAAGCCCTGTTTTTCATTATGTTCACTCCTTGGGTGAAGAAACAATTATCAATGTTTCTATCTCTATCTCTATGCTTTCAAAACACAAACATGGTAAAAACACTTTTATGTTTAAGGAAGTTTCACCTTTGCTCCAATTTCTGCATCCTTTTCAGACAGGATTTCCCTTATTTAGATAGCCAAAGACTTTTTTAGTGCATAAAAAAAAAAGCATTCTAAGTTTGTTTGTTCATTTTTAAAGTGGGATTAACAAATTAATAGTAAAATAAGTAATCTTCACGTCCTCTTCATTAAACCAGGTCACCAAGCTTCACTGCAAAACCAACAACTGATTTCTATGGGATCTGCAAGACTCACTGAAATATAGCTGACCAAACAGGAAGGATATCATGATTTCCACAATAAAATTAAGTAAGAATAGCCAGCAGCATTTGGAAGATAAATATATTTAAGGAATATATTTGAGAATTATTTTCCAAGTTTTGAAATAACAGATTTAGATGCAATTTTTGATTGTGAGGGTAAGAAGTTATAGGTTTTGAAAGTGCCTGTGATTATTACAGCAAGCATCATCTTACCAACCTTACTTCAAACAAACGATTGAGAAAAAGGGCATTGTTTACATTCCTAGTGAGCAGTGCTGGAGGGAGGAGGTGTCCACTGCAGGCTGTCATTGCTGCAGGGCATTGCAGGTACAAGCTCTCTGGTGCTTCCAAAGCCTGGATCAGACAGGCTAACTGCAGGAGCCAGGCACCTGTACTACCACAATTATTTGATCATGTTAGTCATAATTTCACCCCAAGTCAGCTTTATTTGGTAAATACAGGATTAAAGAGTGTGGGAAAAAATAGCAAATATTTATACTGTACACAGAGCAAAGCTTTGTGTCCAGCTCTCTCTTTTTAAAAGGCAGATGTCTCACTGGGAGAAGTCAGGGATTTTTAGCCTTCTGACTCCAAAGGTGGTTCTCATTTTCTACGTCAGCGACTCTGCCTTCTATTACCTCTTCATATGCACCAGATTCCTCTTTATGGTTATCTTCAGAGGCAGCACAAGCAAAAGGCTTTTCTAGCCTGTAAAAAACTCTCAGAATTTATAAGAAATTTCTTCCTTAACCTAGTGAGAAGCTAAAACTTTGTAATGCTTAAGAAAATACCCTCTCTGGCCTGCAGGTCTGGATCCTAACCTTGGATGAGATGGGGCACAACATAAATACTGTTCTGCCTCATTCAAACCAGAAATGGGACTCTCAGTCTCATAAATCCACCACACAGCATCTTCAGGTCTCCTAACCTGACTCTTAGGCCAGACTAAATTAACTGGACTGAATTGAATTAACTGGCTTTCCAGTGTCCAAAAGAATTAAATTCCCACAGAAGAGGGGGAACAAGGGATGAAGACAGTAGCTACTTCTGAGACAAGGGAACAGAGATATTTTCCCAAGGTTACAGAGCCTTGATAGGCTGAAAGTACAGCCATAACAATCTGGCCTGCCCACACACAGTCAGAATGTCACTGAACCAGAGGGGAAAAAAATAGGTATTGACATCAGACACATTACAATGCAAAGGAGAAGAAATAGCTCAGCCTACATATAACATATCCATGCAACAAAGAGAACCAATTTCCTTGAAATTCCTGTCAAAAGGCATGCTGATCTATCATCTGTTCATATTTGAGATTCCTACCAACCAGACATGCTCTGGCCAACCTCACTCCTTGAAACAGGTATCCTGAGCCCAGCTGGCTGCCTCGTGTGGGCACGCTGGTCAGGCTGTCAGAACGTCACTACATGAAACATCCTGGCAAGCCTGCAGCTCTCTGCAAGCCCAAGAAGCCGAAGTGCTGTTGTCAGTAAGAAGGAATGAGCTAACTACCACTTTCCTCTTTATTTTATGCAATTTTAGCATAAGGATAAGCCAGGGCAGCGTCCTGACAAAGCTGACAAAAAAAGTAAGTGAGCCAATGCCAATTGACAGACTGTAGTTCAGTTGCAAGAAATGCACTGCTTCTTCCAAAATTATTGGTGTAGCAATAAAACAAGCAGTTTTTACTCCAACATATTCTTCAAGAGAGGAGGGGGGAAAAAATCTAAAGTTACTTTCTAGAATAACTCATAGTAAATTCTAGACAAAGGTCAACAATGATTTGCGTTGCAGCATTTCTTTATAAACAAAGGCTAGACCAATAGTTTAGGATTCAGAAGAATCAGAGAAGTCCCTTGTAGATCAATTCACAAAAACCCAATTAATAAAAGACTAGCACAGTTCTACCCCCTGGAGCACAGTAAAGATAAATATATTAATGACTGCAAGGCTCTCCAGTTCTCCACTGAGGGCTCCACTTCAGAAATAAGACAGCTACACAGAACTGGTGAGTGCCAAGAGTGCACCATTAACACCCCATTTCCAAGTAGTCTACTGACTTCTCCAAACCATCTGTCCCGTAGCAAATCACAATGGGTTTCATTACTATTTTTTACTTCAAGAGAAATAAATGGAGAAATTCTCCAGAGCCTCATAACCAACCTGTGCAAAGTAACTTCATAAGTTACTCTACACAACATGACACTGCAGGTAATCTGCTCAATTCCTTTCTAAAGAAACTGAGCATCCTGAATTTCTCTAAGTCACTAATTCATTACAATAGATACTTTATTGTTTTCATGAACAAGCTGGACAGGGAACAGAGGGTTTACACACAGTGACAGATTCAACAGAGGACAGAATGGTCCAGAGATGCACAACTCAATTCACTGACTTCCTCTGTCACCTACCCTGCCTTATCCCAGCACTCATATCCCATTCCTGACCAATGCCATCCTCCCTTTCCAAAAACCTGAGCATCCCCTCTGGGAAACAAAGTCTAAATTACAGTCCTTCTTTCAACTCCACTCTTCAACTTAGAGCTCCACAGGGCTGGATTCAGCAGGGCTGTGAGCTATTCTGGAGAACAAGTGTCTCCTTTTTCTTCCAATTGATCTGGAACACCTTGGTCCTGTGGAGGGGTGAGCTGTACAGCACCAGTCCACACAGAACAAGAGGGGTAAGAAAGAGTTCTTCAGACACTGATACAGAGGAAAAGGGAGCACGCACATTAAGGAGAGCTGGAAGGGCACTGCAGATCAACTGCAGAGGAACAAGTCTGGTAAACTAACAGGTCTCAAGGCCTGACTTCATTTAAGCATTTATGGTTCATCAAGTATATTCTGCACAGTCTCCCTCTCTCTCCATTACACAACACAGTCAGGCATGTTACACTTCTTACTTAACATTTACTCAAAGCAATTATAAACCACATCATGGCTCGCAGTCTGCAGTGAGGTGCTCTGAGTGAAAAAAATTTATCTGGTAACACCTCAAAACTCCCAACCAATGCAGAGAGAAGCAAGGTGGTGAGAGGCTGGTGAAAACAAATGAAATAGCTGTAATTTCATTCCTTCTGAACAACACATTGGCCTCTTCACGTGTGAAGAAAGACCTTCAATCATCTCACCATTGCACAAACACACCTGCAGGAAGATACTAAGTCTCAGACAGGCTGTTAATGTTTAGACTTTGGAATGTTGCATCTGTATTTGGCTTTTCCTTGTATCTGTCTGACAGGAAAGTCTTTAATCAAACACAAGATGTTTCAGCAGGAATCTCACAGCCCACAGCCATCGGCAAACCTCCCCAATCCTGGGCAATGGCTGCCACCCAGTGCCTGGAAAAGTAACTGCACACACTGAAGGAAAAGAAATCTCAGTCACTCAAGCAACAGTTTGTGCTTAAAATTTTCCTCTATGCCCTCATAAACAATGCACTTTAACACATCAGAAAAAAAAATCCAACAGGGAAATATTTCGTTTATTCATGTTTTACAGTTTCATGGTGCTATAGAAAGTAATCCCTTCATAATTATCATTTATGCAGAAAAAGCGGGGAGAAACCCACAAGGGTTTCTCTCACAGTGAACTATCATGATAGAAGCTTTCTCAAATAAACTGTCAGGATAACTCAAAAGATTTTGTAGTGTAAGCTTTCCATTCATAATATCATCTATTAATCTCCTTCATCTGCATGATGCCAAATATCCTTTGGGTTAAGAAACATTGCTGCAAGTTTAACCCCAGATGGAGAGGTGCCAGCCCCTTGCCCTGTAGGAACCAGAATTCTGCTTATATGAGGCAGCAGTACAGTCTTTTCCATCAATGACCAGTTAGGCTTTCTGGGCAGCACCATGCTTTCTGAGCATCTCTACAGATGTTCATTATGCCACAGCTGGAAGGCAGGCAAGATACCATGGGAGTCCATATAAATGAACCACTCACCTCTGCCCTATTAACAATCAGATTACAAAAATTAAATAGATGTAATGCTCTCCTTTCTTCCACACATCTGCAAAACTGCACTCCCATTCAACTTCTTTTGCTTTCACTAAGGCACTTTTGTTTCTCCAACACATCAAAAAAAAAAACCTGAGCATAAAGAAAGCAAAGACATGATGTGAATCCACCCAGCATTACTTACTTCTCCTGTGATTGGATTGGTTCCGTATTTCTTTATCCAAGGAACAATGCTCCTGAAAAGAGAAGGGATAAAGTAATTTGTGACAAGCACCATCAGAAACCTCTATTGATGGCTGTGATTGTTTTTGCCAACTTGCTAAAACCAAATGATGATTACATAGTTGTAACCAGCTCAACAATACAAAAATGAAACTAAGTCCAGACAGGAACTTACAGGATGTCAAAGACTGTCCCATCTGGTGTGCAAACTGGGTATTCAAATGGCTGCAAAGACAAACTAGAAAAAAAGAGAACACACTCTTGTTAGCAAAACCAGCTGGAAATCACCATGTAACTGGTGACCACATTCAGCATTCCCTGCTAGGGATGCTCCCATAATCCTGGCAGTTGTTAGCTCATAGATATGGAAGGCAACTTCCTGAACTACCCAATTTACAAGGATTTCTAACCCACTTCTACCAACTCTCTGCCTTCACTCCTGCACTTCAAGCAGTAAACTCTAAACAGAAAAAAATAGCAGAAATATTCTTCAATCTACCTTTATCTCAGCAAGACGAGTGACTGACCAAGCACATTCTGAGCAGAGACAAATAGATTTGAACCCTGATGACACAGATTTGAAAAACTGGGATGTGCACATTAATTGTTCAGCATTATTTTATCACTTGTGTATTCTTTCAGCCATCAGTTCCAACCTCTGCAGAGACTGATCACGGGTCATGTTGACTCTGTTTCAGTTCTTATTCAACTTTTTCTTGCCACACTACTGCCACAGCAGGCACAAGTCAGTGAAAGTAACTGCCTCAGAAGTACATGGTTTTAGTTCAGTGTCAACAGCCTGATAAACAGATGTGTCATTTAATAATGATAATGTAAATTTGTTGTCTTACCTGCAGTGATCAAATGATAAACGTCTAAAATTGGTTCGAGGAAGGTCTGTTTATGGAAAAAGAAAACCCACACAATAAACATTAACAAATACATGGTATTCTGGGTAACAAAGAAACATTTGAAAGTTACATTTTGCTACATACACCGTGGCAATTTACTGATGATAATGATAAATACCCTACAGTTTGCAAAACTGTAACTAACATTTCAGACCTGAAATTACACTGCCTGAAAAAGATCACAACAGAGCTCTTGACAGAGCGACAGCGCTGAGTTTAAATGTGATAATTAACGCCCAGGCTCTGCCCCACCAGTGGGCACGGAGGCGGCGGAGAGCGGGGACGCTCATCTGGCCAGAAACGCGACATTTCCGAGCACTACCACGGGCTCAGGCCGCAGCCCGGGGGTCGGAGCTCAGCAGCCGCTGTCCCGGGGATCTGAGGGAAGAGCCCGTCCCGCCTTACCTGCTTTCTTGCCGCCGTAGAACTGCGTGTACTCGGCGCACGTGATGTACCTGAGAGACAGGGGGGTCACTGAGGGACAGCCAGCCAC
>WEKY01040804.1:27608-40117 GCA_013390045.1 Picathartes gymnocephalus
GGAACGGCCGCGGCGCGGAAACGCCGGCGGCGGCAGGCGCGTTCCGGGGCCGCGCCGGGCCGGGCTGGCAAAGCCGGGCATGTTCAGCCTCCAGACGGTTCGTGGCACCTCAGAGCAGCCTTCCGTGGCTCCCGCTTCACTGAAATATGTTTTCTCGCATAGAATTTAAAATCATTGTATTCCTGTTCTGTTGGGCAGTGACAGAACCTCCCAAGAAAAAATGGGTAGAAAAACCTACTTGGTGTCTTAATGTGGATACAGCTCTCCATAAAAAGTATTTCAGTGTCTCTTCAAAGACTTAATGACAAAAAATTTACTGTCCCCTAGCTAATTATCTTTAAATCCCATTAAAGAGCCGTCATTACAAGAATGGTATGAACAGCACATGGCTGAACAGAGGATGGTCAGATCCCTTGTCTTTAGCAGGAGGAAACAACCCATTCTGGAACCTTCACTTATCCAACACCTCCAAATCCATTCATGCTCCTTTGTTCTTTCCTTGTCAAACCATCAACCTGGCAGCTGTCTACACAGAGCCACTGGAGTGAAATCCATGGAAGTGGATATCCAGACTCCCACTGACTACACAAGGACTTCCCTTCTCCACAGAAGATGATGTTCAGCTGCTGTTTTAATCCCATCAGCTGGGCCTTGGCTGCATCCGCGAGCACAAGGTGAGCACAACCTGCTCTGCTTGCAGGGGGTTAGACTCCAGGACTTCTGAAAGTCCCTTCCAATCCAAATATTCCATGATTCTATGTTATGGTTCTCCTCTGAGGAATAGAATGCTTGTTCCCACAAGTGTAGTCTAAGTGGCAACAGCATATGAATTATTTACAACATTACAACCGGTTCTCGCTATCAGACTCTGGCCACAGCAGCACAGCTACTCCTTGTCCGGACTGAGGGTGAAGGATATTGTTTGTTAGATGTTATGGGGAGAAGTTGCCCTTTTATAAGGGTTTAAATACACTTACTCATTTTGATTCTCTTACTCAAAAACATTTCAAAGCAAGCCATTGAGGCACACCCAAACAGCAGGGCCTGCAAAGAACCAACACCTTCACTTGCTCCTTTCCCAACACCTGGCACACTCTGGGAAAAGAAAACAACTTGATTTGTCTTCAGTGGAATTCCAGAAGCACTTCACAGGGAACATGGCCATAACTGCAGGAAGCTCCTTTCTTGCTGCAGTGCAGGCACTCTGGTCGGTGGTGAGGGGACCTGTTTGGCTCTATCTGAGATGAGCACTCCCACACAGCCCCTGCTCCCTCGGCCAACATGGGGCTCCAGGGGCAAACGCTGTAGCTGTCCACAGACATCACCAGCACTTATCTGATCACGCTTTCAGAGGAAAGATCATCCAGACAGAATTATTTATTTCTAGACATGTTACCATGACTCAGCCTATGTTGACATTTCTGGAGATGCCTGTGCCCTTTGTAATAATTCAAGACCATGTTTTTGCTTTTTGTTTTTTTTTTAAACCAATGCAATCTTCTTTTATTTTGTACTTACAAAAAGAGCCACCCCATTGTACCCCCCCTCCCCCCAAAATGCCTTTTACAAACATTGAAAAATTAAAAACCTGATGATGACATGTTAATTTGGTAGAATTACTTTGAAACATAGCCTTTGTAATTAAACTCCTACAAGATGACTTTATAGTGATAGCCTGATTATTGGCCAAATAAAATTCCATATTACAAGTTAGCAAATTCTAGTACAAAAATAGTCCATGTGTTAGAACAGCCTCTTATTATTATATTCACAGGAAAGTCTATTGGCTGCATAATACCTTAATATTTATGAAATTTCTTTTTATGTGGCTCATTCATCTAATTTAATATAGTGTTGAGCCTCAATAAATCCTCAGGCAAAAAACCCTAAACAGGGTTAAATATGCTGTTCAGTGTACTCTGAAGTACTGTGCTTTTCACAGGACATCCAAGAAACCGCACAAACAGTTCTCAGCTAGTTTTAATATTAAGTGAGATCCCGATCCAAAAGGATCCCCCTGAAGTACATATCCATTCTTTCCACAGAAACAGAGGTCACAGCTTCCATGGTCAAGTTTCACTTGGGAAACTGTCGAGTTCCTCCACTCATCATTTCCAGGAATCTGCTGGGACCTCTGCAGCACAGCCCTTCTTCAGGAGTGTCCCCATTGGCTGGGCTCTCGCTCCTCTTCTGTCTCTGGCTAATGCTGGTCAGCAGTTTCTCTCAGACCAGACCCCACAGGGAAAATCTGGGGACATGCTACTTGTCTCTCAAGATGTCCAGCTGCTCTTGATACTCTGTGAAAAGCCTCTGGAAGCGGAGGTTCTGTCCAATAACAGGAAGAAGCTCTTTCAATAGTTCTCTCTTTCGTAAACCCTGCACAGAAAACACAAAAGCATCCTCAGAATCTATTTGTTATCATTAACAGGTTCCATAGAGCTCTCTAAGATTCATGCCCTTTTTCCTGCCTTGAAAGAGCTGTGTATTTTATATTCTCATTCTGTTTCTGTGACTCCCAGAATAAAAACTGTCTTTACATTTACACATTCATGAAGCTGGAGCAGCCTCTGCAGTTCCAGACTCCAGGCTATGTTCTGAGAAGGAAGACGTGTCTTTGGCATGGCCCTGCTTCAAAGCTGCTGTCTGAACAATGTGAACATGCAACTCTCCATCTGTGTGATACTCAAGACAGCACAAGAGCTGACAGCACTGGAGTAACAAGCATTTGCCTGTGGTTTCACACAGAATAAATCTCAGTGCCATGGGAGAAAGCCTGTTTATGTGATGGGAGCAGAGTATGGAAAGGGTAATACCCGGTAATTTTTATGGGAAACCCTTCCTTGTTCTTCATTCAACTGTTATCAGGACTTACCATAACTGTTGATTCCCACTGACTTCCAGCGGAATAATGGACTGGACCCAGTAAATCCTTGCATAATTCTCGCAAACGATATTCAAACCCTGGAGATAGTCAGAAATAAAATCACATTTGTAAGCATTTCACTGCATATAAAAGGAAATGTACCACAATGTAGCAGACAATGTTCAGGAAAGAATTACAAGTATCTGGAATAAAATAAAGCCCATTTCTGGAAATTTATATTACTATTCTTAGAGAAAATCTTTGGAAATATAAAATGATTTTTAGAGCTCTAAAGGGTCTTATTTAAGGTTCTCAAAACCAAAATCACTACTGAAGATGATCTACAACAGGGAGAAAAACTGAAGTCTGATGTAATTACTCCAGATTGTTTTAAGAGCTGCCCTGATCTCAACCTCACTCCTCTCTTCCACATAAACATATCAGCTTTTAAAAAACCAAAACACTTTTAAAAAAAACACACAGTTTCCAGGCCGCCTTTATTCACCCAAAAATCTATGAGGGAATTCCCTTGCAAGAAGCAAAGTCTATTCAAGAGTAACTTGTCAATCAACATATAATAGATCAAGTATTTTAATGGATTAGAATTCAGAAGACGTTGAAATAATAGTAAGAATAAAGGGTCAATAATAGCATATGCAGTTTTCAACGTTCAGCAGCTCTAGAAAACTAGTGAAGCAGCACTACACATCTGGTAAAGCACAGTTTTTGTGCCATCCCATCCATTCATGGCAGCAACATTTGGAGGTACCAGAGGAACCCAGTGCATGCAGCAGAGGTTGTCAGATAGTGAAGGCTTTTAAAAGTACAACCATCTCTTTAACATATGACCCAAGATAAATACTTTCATTTCAACTGGGTAAGGACAGAGAGAACCACATGCAGTTCAACAAGTTCTCTTGTTAAATAAGGTAAGGGTCAAAAGGCAAGAATTAATGAGTTTGATTTTAATTCTGCAAACACCTATTAGGTGGCCTAACACAAACCATTTCATTTCCCTCTGTGCAGAATGATTATGCAAGGTGAGGAGTAAGACTGAATTAATACAATGGGAACTACTAAATTATGAATGCAGACAGGCAGAGATACAACAGAAATCTTTAGAATCCAAAAAGAATAAGGTCAGTTGGTTAACCTTATTTAACATAATAGCATAGAAATAAAGTGTATTCAAATAGAAAATAGACACAAGGAATCTTTCTTGTGTGTTTCTTTCCTCAGAGACTTTAACATGTGGAATTCACCAGTACAGGCAGTTGATTTAACATGTGGAATTCTCCAGTATAGGCAGTTGAAATTTTAGAATGTAAAAAAACCAAGTGCAAGCAATACAAGTAAATTCTCTGCAATTTTATGTGCTCAGGTACAAAGTGTCAGAGACTGAGCAAGACTCCATCTCACATCAGCCAGCAGTTGTCAGCTGGCTGAGGAAGGTTATGCATTTTACAAGGTGCTGATGGTTTCCCTGAAACATCTGTAGCTGCTGCCAGACAAAACCTAGGATGTGCCTGACAGACCACTGTGCTTTTTTACAATGCAATTGCCATTCCTGGAGTCTGCAGATGGCACTGCTTCCCCAGACCATGGTCTGTTCTCAGTCACTGTGTCAAAACAGGACTCCTGAGGACTGAGAACTGCAGAAACAAATGCAATTTATTTTGGTTTTAAGCAAACCGCAGGCCCAGAAGCCAAGTGCTAAAAGGAGGACATTAAGGGCAATCATACATATACATGACATGAACAGAGAGTTTCTTAGAAGCCCATCAGAGCTGCAGAGAAGTACCAGAGCCTGGCAGGTCTCACCTTCATTAACTAGGTACCGTGCATAGATAAGGAGCCAGTGGTGATATTCGTGACTGGATTGTAACATAAGTGCTGCTGCTATCTGGTTCTCCAGGTATGCAAGTGTTGTTTCTTGTTGCACTAAATGAGGCATGGAGAACAATCTTGCAGCTTGCCTTCCTGAACTGCAAAATCAAAAAGATTAACATGCCATAAAATCAGACACAAGTTTAAGGAATATATCTTTTTGTAGCACTAGCTATGCTGCACTGATCTTTCAGAGGCACATAAGAATAAAGTTAAAGCCTTTAAAGGATTTCTTGCATATAAACACATTGTCATAAGAAAGCTAATTTGAAAAAAGTAACCAGTTATTAGATTTTTTTCAAAAAGGGGATTTGTCATTCTGTTATTGACTCTCTTTCTCAAAAAGAGTGTTTGTTTGGATTTCAAACGCTTTTCACAACTAATTCCCCTTCCCCTTAAGAGAATAGCAATAAAATCATACAACTCTACACAGTTCCTCTCTGGAAAAAAATTAAACTTGGACGTGAAGGGCAGAAATAGCAAAGAAATCTGCCTGGGAAATCTAATTCAAATCCAAGTGAGGATGGGCTATTAGAACTACCTACAGGAATCTGCTCTGGCTCACACAACTCCTTGGTGATATTTTCACATGTTAAAAATACTCACTAGATGACTAATATCTCAACTCTCTCAAAGACTTCATTAAATAGATTCTTTGAGGCCAACTGAACTACTCAAAAATTGTAGGCCTACTCCAGAAAGCTGGTAAACTAAAAATTAAACGCAAAATCAAATAAAATCAGTTTAGCTAATGAAAGTATAACAGAATTGTCCAATACTTTATCCATCTAATAGAGAGGTGCCTGAAAATGATGACATTTAGTGCATGCTTTCCTACCCCTCAAACAATCTCATAACATTAAGATACAGACTATAAACATGCAAAGGTTTAAAAAACCACTGTATGAACGACTGATCATTTCAGAGCCATTGGCATTTCAAGAAGTAACTCAGTGATTCAGGCATGAATAAAGAACACGACAAAACCCAGACCAACACGCTGGTGGCACGAGGGCAGCGCGTGCGTACTTTGATGTGCGTCCCTGTATTACAGCCAAGGGCCCAGAACACAGCATGGCTTCTTGGGATGGCAAACTAGTCCTGAAGTCTGCACATTGTGCTAGAGAGTCCTGTTTGTCAGAAACAAGATTCCTGAAAAAAAGCAAACAACCAAAACACAAGTCTGAGGAGTGCAAACAGCAATGTCAGCAGATCCAGCTCTGTTCTGCCTCAAAACCTGATCTGAGTTTTCACAGATAACCAAAAAAAAAAAAAAATCACTGAAATGCTCAGGAATTCCAGAGACCCTGATTATTTTCACAACATGTCCAAATTCTGCTTGTGCTGTGTCCTTCCCACCCCCAAAGTTCAAGATATTAATTGTATAATAAAATTTACCATTAGTTTGGAAAGAAATTAACTTTCTCCTTGCCATTTTACAATCTAATAAGAAGCCATGACCCAGAATGATGCCTGGAGTGAATACAGGTAGTGACTTTTTCATTAAGAAGTTGATTTTACCTTATGCCAGGTCTCCCTGCCACCCCCCTCCCAGACACACACATTCACAATCTTTTCCATAATTACAGCTCTCCCTTCATATGGAGGGAGCTGACATTACAGCTGCCATTCCCACACTTAATTAAGGATATCATCTTCACTGGCTTGAGACACCAGGAGAAAGAGTGGCTCAAACCCATGCTAAGTTTAGACTTCAGACAGCACAGGGGTAAAATGGTACAAATATTTAAAATACCCTTTGCTGCTTTATCATGGTTAAATTTGTATGATGACTACAGGCATTGCTCTTTTAGATATTTCCCAAGCTGTGGTACAAACTAAGAAATGGCAGCAGAATCAGAATTATGGCTGAGAGCCTATCCTCTGCTCCCTTAATAAAAGAACAAATAAGGTGCTTTGTCTTTTCCAGAGGATTTGCTTCGAGTAGTTGAATAAAAACAATTATTCTAAGGAGGAGTTAAAACAATAAGCCCTTTCATCAAGCAGGCTCATTACACTAATTACAACAATTGTGTTAGGACTACAACATGTTTTTCTCTTCTTAGGAAGACAACAAAGAACCTGTTTTGGAAAGACACTGTAAATAATTCAACCATGGAAATTTTTCATAGGAACTTATGTCTTTCCATGAGGAAAGCCTATCTGCTCCCCAACAAGACACAGCCTTTTGTGTAGCCTTTTCCTGTGTTTAGTAATGACTCTTCCATGATTCTGAGGTAGTATGATTTCTTCCCAGTAAATCAGAACACATCAGTTCCTCTGAGTTGCAAAAGCAGGAAATAATCCATGACTTACCACGTAGAAAGAGAAGGATTAAAGCAGTATGCCTTCCCATCAGACATGCTCATGACAGGAATTCCATGCTGAGTCAGCAAGATCTGAGAGACAGTTGCATCACTTCCTACAAGCCAAATCAGACCAAAGTGTTTCTTTTGGAGTCTTGCCTAAGACTCATAATGGTAAAAAATGGTATCCACCATTAACTATCAGTTACAGCAGCCAACAGAAAAAGGTTCAATGCTGCTTTCAAGAACTGATAGGAAGGGCAAGACACAAGCTAATGATGGCAAGCACCAGGCTCAATGCAGTAGCATAACATCCATTTTGCAAAATACATTATCAGTCTTGATGCTACAATATATACAGAATATGGGCTTAATCAGGAACATTCTCCTTACCTTAGGGAAAATTTTGAGCAATTCTGCCATGTCTTTTATAACCAAAGAAACCTTTAGCTTTCTTTTTCCCATTAAGTTAAAATTATAAACCCCAGCATACTTAGAAAAGTGTGCTCTCTAAGAGCACAGTGTAAGTGGGATAGCTGGAGTCTCGTTTCCCAGCATATTCCAAGCCCAGGGCTTGTGCATGTAACTTCTAATGATGACATTTACAAACTGCTAATACAACTGCTTCTCTAGCTACTTTGGATCAGTACTGTATGGATTAAAGCTAAAACAGATATTGCAGTGATTGAAACTGAAGACTTTTAAGTAATGAATCAGAAGATAATCAGTTGTTGTTCATCATTGAGACAAACAAGTTACACATCTGTAATAGCAGATTTATATTAAATATTTATTTTGTGATCTTCACAACACTGAATTTCTACATTCAGAAGCAGAGCAGACTATAAGCTACAGCATCTGACAAGTTTGCTACTCACTGATATTGTCATCACTGTTATTTAAAGAACTTCCCTTTATCATACAATAATGAAGGAAAATTATTTGTTTAGGTTTTTCAGGTTTTAAAAAATTTCAGCATATCCATAAATGGCACTAAATAGTACGGGTGGGCTCAAAGGTTGGTAATTAAAGAACTTTTTTATTACCTGAAAATATTGTTTGCAAAGACTCATCTCTAACAATGGCTGTCTGCTTGTGAACATCCCTGAAAAAGACAAAAGGACAAGTCTGCAGTCAACAAACAATTGAAAACTCCAAAATCTTTTAACAAATGCACTTCTTCACTATTCATGACAAAGTGGGGGGTTAGAAAGTTTGTTTGTTTGGGGTTTTTTTGTTTTGACAAACTCAAACCCCTTATGGCAAGACAGAAGTTAATATACAACAATTTTTATAGCTCTTTATCAGGAAACCTCGTTACAGCAAAACAAACACAGAGGATCCAAATAACTCCTTCAGGAGCTCTTACTTGCCTGAGACATTAGATTGAATTCAACAACTGTAAATGAGTTATCACTGTTTTTATCTTGGCATCTTCAAAATGGCTGGAATACTTTAACTCTGAAACTCGTGTGCTTCACTGGTTAAGTGTGATGGAAGATGGAAGTATCACTTCTCTTTGCCCCCCGCCCCATTCCATTCCACATGCATCACAAGCACTTAAACTAGTGACCTCTAGCTGATTCTTTATCTTCATTCCAGAATGAAGTTCAACATTATGGACTGTCCTAGAACAGAAACAGGATTCTGCTGAAACAGAAAACAGTCCTGCCCAGTTAACTCTGCATATTCTATTCTAAAGTGGACTTGTGTTCAGACTTGACAGGGTTTAAGCTCCAGTCTCAACAGCAGTGCAGTGACACAAGTGAAGGTACCTATGAACCCAGCTGCTGCAGCCAAATGTGCCCCTTACCAAACAGAGAGCGTAGCAGCAGTGGTGAGAGCCATGATGCAAGAACCTGTGCAATGCAGGGTGGAAATGGGTGTATTCAATATTATAGGAGGAAGAAGGCGACGACCACAAGCTGAAAATACTGACAATGTTCGTTTCTCACAGGCCACAGTTACAAACCCATAGAAAAAAAAAAAAAAAACCAAACAAGAAACGTTTGCTTGTTGTTGAATGCAAGTAGCATAAAACCAGGCTGAATTCTTAAGCTATCATACAACTTGGGTAAATTCCCCAAAAAGTAACTATTGCAGCTTTAAGAAAAAAATTTTCATACCGAGAGGAAATGTCATAAACTAAACACATCAAGAGGCATAGCTGGAACTATCAGTACAGCTTTTGGTTATACACAAGCTCTCCTTCAAGCCTGTACTTGTATTTAGCTTTAAAATCTGCTGCTGCTTTTTCAGACCTGGACAAGGTTCACGCTTCAGAAATACACTTTCAATTTAAACTCTGAATTTGGAACTATGAAAAATTGAGAAAAATTAAGAGAAAAAATAGCAAAAGACTCAGGAAAATACTTCAACATGCCCAAAACATGCTATTTCAAATTTTTCATTCTTTAGTAGTTAGCACTTGAAAACCTCTCACTTATGATTTAGTCAACTTTAATGAAGAAATTTAAAGGAGAAATGTGAAAACACAGGAAAATAGTTGTAACCAGCTAATGAGAATTCATGATGTTTTAAGACTGCATAGAGATAATACTTGAAGCAAAACCTGAGATTAAGAGTGGTGCACACTTTTATCCATAAATATTTATTATGAAAAACAACTGTAAACTGTACTTTTGTACACCTAAAAATGTCTTCTGGCCTTCAGGATCCCCTTCCTCCAAAAGATACTCTCTTACCAGCTTCCTGCTGCAGCGAGGATTCGACTGGTGAGGACTGTCTCCCATTCCTTTCCTTCTCGATTACACTTTAACCTGCTCAACTTTGAACCCCCCACTGTGGTCATTTCATTCTCCACTTCAAGGTACATTGATGGATCTGAACTTACCTGAAATAGAAAAAATAAAGTAATTTTTGGAAGAGGAAAAAAACTACTCAAAAAAGCAACAACTCCTATTACATCCAAACCAATGCTGTCTCTAAGAATAGATTTAAGTATGGCATTCTCTGTTTAATGTGGCTTCAAAATATGCCATGGCACTTCAAAAGAGCAGACCTCTGGAAATCAGCCTTGGCTAAAACACAAATAATTTCTTTGTATTTGAAGCACAAACATAAGGAAAGGTTGTGCTAGTTTGTCTCTGCTTCCTAATTATGGGCACCAGATCAAGTCTATATGTGCCCAGTCTCCTCACAGTCTTGCAATTGGAACCAGACTACCACAGCCTAAATACCCAAAAACTATTTCATAAATACCTAAAGCATTGCTATTTGCAGAGAACCTCCAGAGAGCTCTCAGAAAACCCTTGGTTTTATTCTCCAGTGGTACACTCCCAACACCACTGCAGTAGCAGTGCAGCAGCCACTCCCACCAGACTCTTATCTCCACCACACACTTTGGCTAACCAGGAGGAGGGACTGATGAACCAGAGGTACTCAGTCCTCTTTGGAGTTTAGCTGGGTCAGAAGTGTCCTATTTTCAGCTGATTTGCCATTATCTTTACTCATACAGACATATTCTTAGAAGCTAAAGTGTTACAATCTTGCTTGCTTGAACAAATACACGCATTCAAACGTTAATTTATCAGAGGATGTGAATAACCTTAGAATATTTAAAAGAAAGCAGGATTTTTTATTTGTTTTTGAAGTATTAAGTTTTTTCCTTACAGTCCACTTACTTGCAGAGTAAACGATTTCTGTGGGATTGGGGTTGGCAGTTTAAGTGCTAATGCTGGTGCAGAGATGCAAGCAGCATCCTTCTCAGAGGCCAGTGTAGCTGGGGACTGGAAAAAAATTGCAGAAATAGTTACACTTTTCTATTAAAAAAAGTTAAACCCAAATATACTCTACCAAATAGATTGATTTGAAAGAGAATTTTCTTAAAATTCCAAATAATGCCAATTGAAAATGTTAGTCTTGTTCCAATTAGTTGTATGAATACAAGTTTTTTAATATAGCTTCTAAGAATTAAAGAGAACCAAAACAAACTTGCTCTTTTTTTTTTTTTTCTGAAAACACTATTTTCAACTCCAATTAATTAATGAAAATGCTGGTATATTACATGGAAAATCTAAGCTCTAGATACTGAAAACACAGGTATCTATATGACCTAAAATGTTGGAAACTCTAATGCAACTACTTTAGGCTTCTGAGGAAATTCATAACCTTTTAAGTCATCATATCCAAGTCACTTTCTTGTTCTTGGACCACTCTCCATCATACTCCACCAAAAACTGATGGCATTTCATTTTATTCTACACAGTCATTTGGCAGGCTCATTACTTAGCATGCTGGGACCTTTAGTAAGTAGCTACGTATCTATATAAAAGATAAACATATTTGCCACACCATGCGCACCTGCTTTTTCTAAGCTTAAATTCTAAAACCAGTAAGTTTTAAAGGCATGGAAGAGGAATGGCTAAAAATTCTGAGGGACTGACATTACTTGTGTTTCCCTGAGTTGATGGAACAAGTCAACACTGGACTGACTTTATTAAATGAACTTTGAAAGCCACAATGAATCTTATTTATTTCACCTGAACAGTTAAAGTTACTGGTACAAGTCTGGAGTCTTTCCGAGGCCTTCCTTTTTTCTTCTTTTCTACTGTTTCTCCCTCAAGTTCCAGTTTCCGTTTGGGTAAACTGAGTGGTTTAACAGCTGGAATCTTCTCTTCGCTGTCACTGCTGCTCTCCAGAATATCCTTGGGCTTATTGTCTTTAATTAAATTCTGATCCTTCAGTCTGTAAAAGAAAAGTCTGTAAAAAAAAGCTGATTCCAAAAGTTGCCATGTATCCTACACATTGCCTTCTTGCAGATAAGGTGACATTTCTTTGAGTGTACTTCAAAATGCACAAAGGCAGGAGGAGGAAGCTGAAGAGGTATGGCAAATCCTTTCCAAAAACACAATGTGCAGTATATACGTAAACCAGACATATTCTCCCCTCTAAAAAAATTAATCAAACCAGCAGATAGCCACAGGATAAATCTGGAAATAGCAACTTTATTTTAGCATTCAGTTCCAATTACAATCAGATGTCTTTCCCTGAGCTGATACAAGTAATTCAGCACTCTAAGTGCAAGAGCGGTTCATCTTTTCCCCTTCAGTGGACATTAGACTTTTTGCTTATTCATGTAGAACTTTCATCATTCTGTTGTCTATCCCCAGAAGTTATGCTGTTCAGTTCTAACTACTGCAAAATATGTACCTGCAAACTATACAAATTACTCCACTGCTCCAGCTTCCATTTCAGGAAACATAAGTATGGAATCACAGAATGGTTGGAGTTGGAAGGGACCTTAAAGACCATCTGATTCCAACCCCGTAGCACAGGCAGGGACACTTTCCACCAGGCCAGGCTGTTCCAAGCCCCATCCCACCTGGCCTTGAACACTTCCAGGGATGAGACATCAACATCTTTTCTGGGCAACCTGTTCCAGTGTCTACCACCCTCACAGTAAGGGATTTTTTACTAATATCTCATCTAAA
>WEKY01040835.1:0-17548 GCA_013390045.1 Picathartes gymnocephalus
ATGAAAGTTAAAATCCAAAGCATTAGTAGCTCTTGAGAATGGCTGCTAAGCTAACTTCTGTTTCTCTTCTTTAAATAAAGATATTGTGTAAATCTGATCCAGATCACATTAGCAGAGTCTAAAATTTTACTTGTTCATTATTATTATTATGAATCATTATATGTAATCATTTTTTTTCTGTTTTCTTTATCTCAAAACCACTAGTTTTCTATTTGGATGATCTATAGATGTGCTATAGATTATTAAATATTAACTCCCCCCTCAATTCTCTTCACTTATGTTGTTAGGTACAGATTGCACAGACATGATTTGCTATAGTGGCTTATGAAAAATTAAATGAAGCCTCAAACCACCCCCCTGCCCCCCTCCCATTTTAAATGCTGAAATGCATTTCTGGGGAGAAACCGTCACCTGCAAATGAACAGATGTGTCAGACTGGAGGAACAGTATATTCCTGGTATAGTTTCTGCATGAAAGTTTTCAGAATGTGCTGCGACAATACTTTTTCTTATAAGCTGGCAAAATTCTGAGCATGTTCCTTTTATTCTGTTAGAAGGCTATAAACTAGATGGGATCAGAACATTTCCCTATGTAAACATTTAATTCTAATTCAAAGTCCATCCAGATTTAAGTCATCTTAGCTGGCTGAAGTTAAGGCATTTCAATGTCTTTAGGTGAGATCAATCTTATCCAACAGCTGTTTCTAAATACTTAATATTCTTTAATAACCAAGCACCCAGACGTCTGTTTTAGGTGGTGGCAGGTTTTGTATGAATGTAAAAACCTATCCAGTTCACACTGCTTTGTCTCGAGGCACAAAGCTGCTCACAGGACAGGGAAGCACAGGGATGAACTCCTTCCCAAACGTCTCCCTGGCATTCTGCAAGGAAGAGCCATCCCCAGCCTTGCCCCTAAAGGGTCTTTGTTTAAGTCCTAGATAGATTTTACTTCTATCAATGTTTCTCCTCATATTCTATAGCCACAATGTTTTAAGCACAAATTTAAAATTTAGTATATTTACCCTATAAAAATAATTTGGTTTGAATTTCATAACTAAACTTTTGATATCATTTTAGTTTTTAATACCCTGGAAAACTGTGGGCATTAGGAATTTATCTCCACAGCTTTTGTACATTAGCATACAGAGTCAATGTTTTTGTTTTACACTTCTGAAGTGTAACTGTGTGAATGCAGTGTACCAATAATGAACTTTACCTACCTGAACAGTAAGTTTTTTACTTTTAATTTTCCTTCTGTTATGTACACATAATAAAATTTTTTTTTCAGACACAGCTGTTTCAACTTTCCAGAAAAGTGTTAACTTACATAATAGTTCTATGCATTTTCAAACACTGATAACACATGGAATTTTATCTA
Source organism: Picathartes gymnocephalus (assembly GCA_013390045.1). Taxonomy (NCBI): domain Eukaryota; kingdom Metazoa; phylum Chordata; class Aves; order Passeriformes; family Picathartidae; genus Picathartes; species Picathartes gymnocephalus. The sequence goes on from WEKY01040835.1 coordinate 1,378, forward strand.
CTGGACACCTTCACTTTGCATTTTCCTGCTTTTCCTGCAGCCAGACTAGAGGCATGACTATTCCAGTGACTATTTTACCAGGACCAGTGTTTCCAATTTTACCTCTGTGTAATTCTGACACCGAAGCAGCTCAGTTTTGTAGGCTAGACACAATTCAGCTGTGGAAGAAGTCATTGCTCAAAGATAATGAATTTTTTTTATCTGAAACATAATTTTGTAGTAAAGTATTTTGGTATGAAAAATGGGGCTGGCTTTTTCTGATACATGATAAACTTTTGCAATATATACTGCATTTAGGAGTGTATCTGTAAGTAGGTACAGATGAACAATTCAGGGTCAGGGCTTTCTGTTCTCTGTGTATTACAAAAAACAAAACTTGGAGGCAAAGAGCCTTTCAGCCTTTGAAACTTGAGAAATCAGGTATGGTCCTTTGAAACTAAGGTACCTTGTTGGCTATGTTTTGATTGCAGAAGTGAGGTAGGAAAGAATTCATAAGGAATGTTTCCAGTGATGGAAATATCTTAACAGCATGATATCCTATTTTTGAATTATTTTCCTTTCCTTGTTGTATTTGGTAATGAAAAGAGAAAATGGTCTGAGTCAACATCTGAAAAGATTGTTGGGAAAATAAGCCAGGAGAATTACTGTAATGAGGTGTTGAAATGAAATGCTAGCATGTGCTGCTGTTATCGAGTTAAATAAAGGTGTCAGAAGCAAGATACACACATTAATCCATAATTCCCAAGATAATTCTGCTCACTGCAGTTTTGATTCCACAAGAAAACCCAACAGGAACTCATGCACCTTTAGCAGTCTGTATAATGCTTTTATTTACAGATTGACTTTGCTTCAAAAGGAGGTATTTTTTGAAATAAAAGTGGTGGACAGAAATAAAGCATGAATAGCTCCAGGGATTCATAATTCAGGGTAATCAATAAAGATTTTGGTGCTATTTCATAGATTTGGATCTTGTCCCCACTAGTAAAATTTCGGGGTGACATGACAAGTGTCTGGTTGGTTATGTGAATACTCTTGCTGAAGAATTCAACTTTACTCAGGATTTTTGTCTCCTGCATATGTCTTAGCTAGGGAGAGTAGATGGAGTGATTTTCTTTCTTGATTTCATGTGATGAGAAATGGAAATCCCTCAATGATGGGGACTGGTGACTTGCTCAGTGTTGAAGCCTGTGAGTTAATGTTTAGGAAAATATTATAAAATGAAGGATTTCAGCTCTGATTCTCTTAGACTAAGGGCAGAGCTCTGCATAGGTTTGCATTTCAAAAAGAGCTCTTAAACTACTCAGCCACTGGGGAAAAAAAAGTAATTGCTACCCTTGCTGATCATTTTAAAAACCCAACCCTTGTTTTCTGTTTTCACCTAAAAGAGTTCAGAGAAAATATTTTCAGGCTCTTTCAGTTCTCTGTAATTATCATTCACTCTCTAACCTCTTTAATATGTTGAAGCACAGTCAGCTTTCTATTTGTTCTAAAGGGTAAATATCCTCATCCTCAGACTGTTTCATTGTTAGAAATGGAATTGTGTGGATTTAATTATTTTTCAGTGTGACTAATGAATCACACTGGGTTCCTGTCCTATGAACTGCAGAGTTATTTTACCTAACTAAGCAAGAGGTTTCAGCTGCATTTAGTTACCCTGAATTCAGTTGGCATCTTTCATCATAGAAAGTCATACTCTCAGTTCGGGTCTAACAGCTTTTTTTTTAACTTTAGGCTTGGGTACTTACCCTAATCTAGGCAACAGCTATTTATGCTTTAGGTAATATTTTCTGGATTTTGGTACAAATGTTCAAGTTCCTTCAGGATACACTATCCTGGTAACTCAAACTGAGACTCCTGAAATTGGTAGACAGTTTGGAAAGTATTCCTTCAGTTGTCTTTTTACTTTTTTCCTCAGTGAAAGGGACATATTAAATCCATATACTTAAGTTCTCTGCCTAAATCTGTTTCATAATCTATCAGAAAGTAATTAAAATTCAATTCCCTTAAGTAGTCAGCCCACTTAAGGAAATGTATTCAATCATGGAATTGACACTGGTTTTTTTGGATAATAAATGCACTAAATGGGAACTTGGCCCCTCTTCTGTTCTCCAGTCATAAATGAATTTTATACTGTCACTGCTTTCAGTGGCAATTTAGGATTGAATTGTTGCCATGCAGTCTATACTATGACTTTTACGGAATCAAAACACACTGAGTCACTGGAGTTGGCCTTAACACCTCAATGATCAAGACTTAGAATTAACAAATATTTGAGTCTGATAAAATCTTGCTTTATCTGTTCTGCTGATGCATATTAGCCAGACAAGAAGTAAAATTTGCAGAATTCAGCAGGGTGAGTAATCTGGGTTCTCTGATTAAATAAGTGCTGATATCAGAGTATCAAAACAACTGAGTTTTTAATGCTTATATATATGACTGCAAAGTTTGATTAGCTTTCTAAACAATCAATGCCACAGGGCATCCTATCCCTATTACCATATCACAGAAATGTTTATTATTAGTCTCTTTTCATTTATATGCTTTGAAAAGGAGGAGGTCACACAATCCTGATTTTTCATACTCATTTAGAAAATAGTTTTTGAGGAGCTGGCAGAATTGTGTAGTTGTACCTATATCTTCACCAATTGATGCTTGAAAGCACCTAATAAAGTAACTAAACTATGAAATAATGCTGGCTGCTCTCAAGAACGTGTGACAGGAAGTTCACAAGGACAGGGAGTGAACAGTATCTCAGGATCAATGGTGTAATTTCAAATGAAGTCAGGGTATTTCCCTCCTATTTTCATATCACCTCAATTGCAGTGACCTGCTTCTTGATGTCAGTGGACAGTGATTTTTTTTTTAAGCTACAAAATGAGGGGCTTATTAAAACAAACAAAAAAAAGACAACCTAAAAGTAACCATGAACAAAAAACTGAAGCAGTTCCCCAGTTAAAATGGTGATTTACTGCAGCTATTCAGAGATATAACTAGGTCTCCTGTGGATGTAGACAATAGCAAGTTAAGTGTTGCCATTTATCAGCTGAATTTGTACTGTTATCCCAGAGTTAATATGTAGGGAGAGCTGCTTTGTCCTTACCACTGCTTTAAGAGCCTTTCTGGGAGATTAACTGTAGGAACAAATCTGGGATGAGTACACAGCCCACAGGAATTTCTCCATTTATGTAGTTTTGGTTTTTGGATGGCAGACACATTTTCTGTAAGGGCTTAAATCCCATTTTATAAAGGTCGTGGGCTTACTATGAAACTTTCTTTAAAAAAAAAAAGAAAATCTTACTCTCTGGCATTCCTGCCTTGTGTGTTTTAGGATATTATTAAACAAAGGTCTCCAATCCATTTCACTTTAAGTACCCCATTGTTTTGGATGCACGGGAGCAGCGAACTGTGGCCCTGGCCACTTGGAGGGGTTTTTTTAAATAGTCATAGTGTTCAAAGAGGCCTTTGGTGAATGATTTGATATATTCACACTGTTACTATTTTAAAGATGGGTAGGGTGCATTCTGCAAGAGATAACAGTGGGGAGAACAGGGAAGAGTCACTACTCTGAATTTGCTGCTCTAGGTATGATCAATTGTTATATTCCATGCTTTGCTTGCTGCTTTAGCATATGTCTGGTGTTTTGGACAGGTGTATGTACAGGGGAGTGAAATATGCTGGCATTTAGCAGAAGAAAATTCCTGATAGTTTCCTCTGTTGCTGTCCATTGCGGGATCAGCTGTGTTGAGATTTGGATTTTCCTTATTTCGTGGCTTTTTTTTTCTTATTTTGTTTTATAGATGATTTCTCTTATGATATTTGTTGCCATACTAGACAAGCTGGATTCTTTTGTTTTTTTATGCACAGCTAAATGTATTTGAGAGACAGGATAAGAATGGTGATTGGATCTTAATTTTAATGTTTAGTTACATGGATATTTAATTATTAAAAAAAACCTTAGTTTTTTAATATTGCAAGGGGGCAGGAGAGGGAAGCTCCTGAAATTGTACTGTCTTAAAAGTTTTGGGAATAGTTTGGACTGTCAAAATAGGATTGTGGGTAGTCTTGTGAGATCTTGTGAAACTCAGTTTTGTGTTTTATTTGCCTGTGATATGGTTTCAGCCATCGTAAATATAGAAACCTTTGCTTTCTCTATAAGTATTTGCTTATTTTTCAAGGTTGAATCCTTCTCTGCCTGTGATGAACAAAAAATTTTATTACCTTTCAATTTCAGTCATTGTAATAATCTCATTTTACTTGCTATCATTCTGATTCTTTAGTTTCCCATGGTTTACACTTTTTTTTTTTAACTTCCTAAATGAACAAGAAGAAGCTGGCAGCCATGGAGTTGTATGACAGTGTCATACAGAAGGGATTTAGAGCTTTAGGATGTAACAAATTATTTAAATTCTTGTGATTTGCGTGATGGTCTCCAGAAATTGGCATATGGCATCATGAGAAGGCAAAATGCCAATGTAATATCAGCTGGCTGTGAATGCTTCAAAAGGACCAAATAAATTTTCAATGGATTAAAAACCATGGCCTAAGGGAAGTCCAATGCATACCTATCCTGAATGTTTGCTTCTGGTTAACACAAAAATAGAACAGCTTTGATAAAAGTGCTGTGCAAGGTGTTTGAACTGTGGTGAACACAGTGATTCATCCTTGTAGGAGTAGGCTCATGTGATGTAACCCTGTATATTGCTCTGGCAAAATGGAGGAACATTTCTTACAATTTACTACATTCTTAAGTATCAGGAATCAAATGTATTTCTGCACATTAAATGAAAATAAAGTAGAGAAACTAGTCACAGTTGTGGTTTCAGAAGTTCATGACAAAGTGCCATTCATATTTAAAAAACACAGAGTTTAGATGACAGGGTTTGCTTTTCCCTGGGGCCAGGAGTGTGTGAATCGAGATTCTGGACTGGAAAAAATGTAAGGCATAAATAGTGATGTGAAAAAAAAAAAAAATATTACAAGTCATCTCCCTGTATTTCCATAAAGTCTGTCCTTGAAGCATCCTGATGCCTTTGATCACTGTCATGCCTTGCATTGATCAATGCAAGATCAAATTTAAGGATAACAACCAGGAACACAGTAAGGACAAAGAGAATCTGCAGCTATTTTTGTACAGTGGCATACTTGGAATACATGAATAAATCCTGGCTTAATCTGAAAAACATTTCAGGCTTTTCATTTAAAAAAAAATCTCTAGTTCACCATATATTTCTATAACCCTTTTTCTGTAGTGAGGAATTCCCCAGGCTAGGTCTGTTTTGTGAACCCTTTTTTCCAGCTGAGCTGGATGTGTCCTGGTGGTGTTTCATTGAATGAGCCATTGATTCAATTAGGGTTAAAGCCAATTTTTCTTAGCTGCTATTTTGCCCTTTCTGTTACAGTCTTTACGGATTAGTGCAGGAATTCCAAGTGGCAATGCTGTTTGTGAACTGAAACTGCAAAGAAAAGTGAAAGAAACCTGAAGTCTTGTTAATTTAACTTTAAAATAAACAAGCAAACCTCTTCAACCATTAAAATTATTTTAAATATATGGTACTTTTGGGTTTGTGAAAATAGGAGGAAGCATAAAATAAAGTAGATACTCGTTTGGATCTACATCAGTCCTCCTTGTACCTTATTACTCATGTTGTGTACAAACTGTTGTACGTGTGACAATAAACCCTTGACTGCCATGCCATCCAGTTTCCAGCCCTGGCATGGCATGTGGACTTTGTGAGCAGTAAGAACCACATGTATAATAAAGAGGATTAATACAAACTTTTATGTGGTATTTGTGGTATTATACTGAGAAAAAATTGCTGTTGGTTTTTTTTTTACAACTTCTGTGTGTTTGAAACCATGATAGCATCCTGAGGAATGTAATGTGGCGGTTTCATTTTACTTCATTCTGTTTAAAATTTATTTACTGTGTATCATGGAACATCCTGAGTTGGAAAGGACCCACAAGGGTCATGGAGTCCAACTCGTGGCACTGCCCAGGACACCCCAGGGATGACACCCTGTGCCTGAGAGCACTGTTCAAATGTTTGTGGAACTCTGCCATGCTTGGTGCTGTGACCACTGCCCTGGGGAGCCTCGCCAGTGCCCAACCACCCTCTTGGGGAAGAAACTTTTCCAATAACAACCTAAATCTCCCTCATACAGGGAATGCACAGAAGGTTTTCTTCTCTGTAAGCTTTTGCTACTAAATGTCTATGAAATAGGAAAAATTAGATCTAGATTTATTCTTATGTGGCAAACTATTTTTTTTCTAATTCCAGATAGTTTGGACTATAAAAAGAAAACATGAAATCTATTTTCAAACTGTTCTGGAGTCCCAGGTGACTGAAAACGGAAAAAAAAAAGATGAATTGGGAAGGATCCATTTCTCAAGCTCTTCATACTGTAGCTGATATATTATAAGAATGTTATTTATGAACGTGTAGTTTTAAGGTTTTTAGAAAAGTGTTAAAATTCTTTCTTTTAAATAAGATTTTCAATTCTGAAAGGGTTTCCCTCTAGACAAGGCTTTCATAAGTGCAGGTCCCAGTCCAGAATTGTAATCAGATCTAACAATTAATCAGGTTTTAGTTCCCCAGTAAAATGCACCTCAAAGGATTGTTAGTGTCAGGATCTGAAGACATGTGGCATTCAGTGGTCTGGGGTTTAAGGGAGGATTCATCCTTGAAGACCTGATTTTTGTGGTAGTTTCATAATCAGAAGCAGAAATGCAAATTAATGAGAAAAAATGCTTAGCTCAGTCAGCCTGACTAAATTCCCAAAGGTGAAATTTCCCTGTACACAAAGTCTTAGAAACAAAAGAATCAACCAATAAGATGAGCATAATCAGTTTGTCTTCAGAAATGGCCAGGAAAAAGAAGGATGCTACTTGGTGCTAGCTGACAGTCAGTGAGACCAAAATGCAATGTTATGCAAGTACTGCTATAAAGAACGATCAGAAAAATAAAAAGTCTTTTGTCTGTTGGGAGAAAGGAACAAATCTGAGAATTATCCACACTCCCTCTCTTGGGGGCTGTTTGAGAGCCTGAGGCTGAATGTTTGTTCTTGTATGGGAGGCCCACAAATGGGGAGGAGGCTGTATGAAAATAACAAACCCTCCAACTTGAGAGTGAGAGAAATATGAAGAACTTCTCACTTTGCTCTCTCTGTCTGCTTTTATTACCAACGCTGACTTGTGTTAGTGGAGAGGACAGAAGAGAAAGCAAAATAGGAGAAATAGAAAGCACCAAGTGTTATTAATTTTCTCCTTTAGAAGCAGATAAAGATACGAGGCTGCATTTGAGTGCTCTGAGTTAACACAATTTATATTTCTCATTGTTTTTGGCAATAGAGGCATAACTTGAAAAAAGATGTTTGGGGTTTTTTGCCTTTATCTCTTAAAGCAGGGCACTGGTTTTTCTATGATATGTTTGAATCATACTTCCTAAGCACTATGGAAAATTCTAAATACTGGATATTATTTTAAAGTTAAAAAAAAAAAAAAACTTAAATCAAGAGCCTAATCCAAAATTCCCTTGACTCAGACGAAAGGATCCCACTCTTCCCATTAGTTCCTGGATCAGATTTTGTTCTCACTGAAGAAATAGAAAACTTCCCAGCCATATCATTTACTAAGTTGAAGGTTTATTTACCTCTTCTTGAAACTGGTTACTTTCAGACAGCCAGGTGTTGTAAATATTCATGCTGGAATAAATTTGCTTGTCGGGGGTATTTATTGCAAATTATCTTTTTACTTGAAATATGTCTTGTCTTTTTCTGCCCAAGAGCTCTGGTAAGTTTTTGATGGGAACTGTAGGACAAGATAGACTGTTCTAAATGCCTGATTTTTCAGGATCCCTGACCTTCCTGTCATCCTCTGTGGCTTGCATTGTCTTTGGATATTGAAACAAATAGAATCATTTCTCTGAAGCGCTGTGAAATTTAGTGCTCGTAACCTGTGAAAAAGGCACCAGATGTTACTGAGGTCCCAAGTTTCCCATCTCTGCTTTGAACTTGTCTCCCTCCCACATGGTTATTTAAACTTTGGTTACAGCAATAGCAGCTTCTTCTTGAAGACAGAGACAGTGTTGTCTGATGCTCTTAAATTCTGGTTTAAAGTACCATCTAAACCTTTTAAATGGGCAGCACACCACAGTGTGTCAGGAGCTGTAAAGGAAAGGCTGCTGCCTTTTAAGGCAAAATGATAGCAAGATTAGCATATTTATAAGCACAAATGTTTAGAGGACAGGGTTTTCTCCTCAGTTATAGCCCGGGAATAACTTTCTTTTCTTTGTCATTCAAAACGGCAAAAAAATGTTCTAAAATCTCCAAATAGAGGAGCCTTAGGGGGTCTAATGATCACCCAGAGTGTGGCAGTTCTGCAAAGCACGCTCGTGCTTCCGTGCTGGGTTTTTGAAGACAGTGCTGCTAAGGTGGTGTAATGTGTCTCCTTTAAAATGTTTGTAACTGTCACCAACTTCATAAAACCCAAAATACCCTGAAGGTTTCTAAACATTTCATTTTTTTCCCCTACTCAACACAGTTTGTCATTAGTGAAATATTGTAGGTTAGAAATGTAAGCAGGTTTTTTGATTTTAGGAAGTTCCAGAAAACAACTTGTCATATATACTCATATGACTTAACAAAGTAATCTCAATAATTTTACTTGCTTATATTCTAGAAAGGGATTTTCAGGAAAGCAGTTACCATGGCTATAATTGCCAAAAAAAGTAGAGATAATGAAATAATTCTCTTGTCAATTCCCAAGCATTTTCAATGGCTTTCCTTAAAGATTATATTTTGTTGGCTCTTACTTTGTCATACTTTTCAAAAAAGCAGAAAAACTTACTATGTTCTTGTTCTTGAGGAGGGAAATCTGCATTTTGGCTAGGCTAAATACCTTGTCTAAACAGGGAAATCTTTAAATAAATCAGAATGTTTCAGGTTTTGATACCTAACAAAGAGCAGGATCCCCCTCAGTTTCAGTTAAAAAACAATTAAAGACAGAAGAGAGATCAGCGTTTAAAAAAAGGAAAATTGACTTCTGAGTAATTTCATGTGGCAAAAAGAATGAGGGAATCAGTAAGGGACTTACTCATGCATGCCCCGTGGTTTTGAATGCCATCTCCACAGATCGTGGCAGCATGGCCTTTGGCACCTTCATTACCTCCTAAAATCAGTGGATATGGTCAATCAAACTTGGAGACCTGATTAAAAAAAATATTGCTCGCCTTGAATCTTAACAGGGCTCCTTCAATCAAAAGTATCCTTATGGTTTGCGCTAACTCTTTACCCAGTTTACTTTGGACAGGGATTGATTTTGTATTCCCAAAGAAGCATTTTCTCTAGTAAGCAGATTTCCATGCTGAACTGGGGTGGGGGCAGAATTACATGCTGAAAACTTGAAATGGTAGAAGGAGAAAAAAAATAGCAAAAAGCTCCTGTCCATCCCCCGCCATCTGAGCAGTGACCACCAACTGTCTGGGCTTTTTTTCTAAGTTGATCATCTAAAATACAAAACAGAAAACAGCCAAACAAAATCAATTTTTAAAAAAGGGGCTACATTTGCTGTCTGTGTGTGTATGACTGCAGGACAACAGTCATATTACAGAATGTCAATTTTTCATTCTTTTTAAGATGCTGCCTAAAGGCAGTATACCCTTACTTTTCAGTATTTAATTGTATATCCATACATTAATATATGCATTATGTGTCTCTAGCAGATTTATAATCTATAACAAACTGAAGGCTTTGCATATGAAGTCTGAACTAGAAAATACAAAAATATTAAATTACTTTATTCTGTGTAGTTCTTTATGGTCTAACCGTCAACAGTAGTTTCTTGTTCTAATCTTTTTTAGTTGCCATGAGAAGTACTCTGGGACATTGCTGAATATTTAGGGCTTGAGCAAGAGGGTAAAGTGTGGTCAGCCCAGCTGCACAAACTGGTCAGACCTTTTCATATCTTGCAGATAATGACTCTCAGCTATGATTCAGCTGCTTCTATTTAGTTCCAGACCTCTAAAGCCAAATCTCAATCACTTGCAGTGATTTGAATTCGTATCAGATGGTGGGTAAGAAATACCTTTTGGTATTCCTCTCTATTTCTCTTCTAAAAAAAAAAAAACTAAACCAAAACCACAAACAACAACAATGAACAAAACATTAATTCTGCAGAGTTTCCTTCACAGAAGTGTGAAAAAAAAAAAAAAGGTTAAGGATGAATTTGAGAGTATAAAGGGGTATAAGATCAAATTTGGGGTTCTGGAAACAAACAGGCCTGTTTTCCCAAAAACTGATGGATCAGGTAGTAATAGACCTGCAAACACATCTAAACCTGCTGTTAATACCCAGCTTTATCTTGTCACTTGGTCAGAGCCTCTCATGTCACAAGCCAAAACCTCTGCTGCAATATTGCAAAGATTTTGGCAACTCCTCTGTCATTTTATCTCAATTTTCTAATGCCCTTAGGGGCAGACTGCACAAAATATCAGAAAAATGCAATTGGTGTCGGACCACAATCAAAATTCGAGAGAAGGAGATATCAGAGAGCTAAACCCACAGTTTTTTCTCAATATCCTATGCTCATAATATGCTTCCTACTTCTTGCTAGAAATGGACTAGAAATGATCCGTACTCCAAACTCCCTAGTTCTAATAATTGATTGCATTGAAAAATCTTTTCAGCTGGGTGGCTGGAAAAGTTCATTCCCTGTGTTTTTCCATTATGAAGCTTTCATTTTGTCCTGTGACACTCCAGATGTGAGTGCCAATGATTTTTCTATCTCACAAGGAGGAAAACAGCCAATAATAGATGCAACCATGCTATTTTAATGTATTTTCTTTAACATTAAGAATAAAAGATGGGACTAGAAAGAACGAGGTTGTTCATCTTCTGTCAAAAATATAAATGCAGGAAGAGATGGAATATATATATATTTTTATATATATGAGATTTGGGTTTATATTAAGGATGTATGCAGCACAAATGTATCATAGAGAACTTCACTGCAAAGTACTATGGAAAACCTACATTTTCAGAAATTTCCTTTATAATTCCAACTGCTTTTTACTGAAAAGTGGGGATCTGGAAAGCTTTTATGAACCAAGATGTTTACTACTGCCATTATGAAAATTTCTTTTCACAGAGCAAGTAATTTACTTGAAAACTTGTTTGTGAAACTCCTTCCTCTTTAGCTACTTTAAGCCAGAATGTAGAAAATTAAATTCAATAGGGAATAAAGGATAAAATAAGTGGTTTCTGCACTCAGGATTGTTAGAGTAACCTTATTGCTCCAAGGAGGATATAAAAAAAGTAATTGTCTTTCCATTGCAAAAATTCTTTCTGAGTTAAGTGCCTCATTTTGCTTGAGAAGCACAGTATTGGTTGTTCACCTCTGCATCCATTAGCCACTTAAACACATTAAAGTGCTTTAAAAAAATTTTACAATAACATTTAGTCTTTTACAAGGCATTGCCCATGACAGGTTGAAATAACCCTTTTTATTCTCTATATATTTTCCTGTATTTCCCAATTCATATCTTTTGTGATAGAGAAAAAGTCACTTTTTAATGAAACAAAGAAATAAAAATCAGAAGTTGAAACTGAGAAAACTTTTATAAACCTTGACTATAAACTTTGTGAACATTAATGAGCATATTCTATTAAAAGAAAAAATCTAAACAAAAAAAAAATTACATGAAGGTAAGAGATTTGGACTGCAACTCTTTACTAAGTTAAATCTCAAGTGGTTGGAATGCTTCTTATCAGCATTATTAATATTTCTACCTTCAGTTACTGGACAATGTCATAGCAACTAGCAGAGCAGAAGTCTGCATGAGCGCCTTGGTAATTCCTCCTGGCAGTAGAAGGATTGGAGATACATCCCAAATTTTATTTAGCTCTAATTCAATTACTCCCAGTTCAGGATTGAATATCTGCATTGCACAGACACGGACAAGCCAGCCTTTACCTGCGGGCTGAGCCGCTGGGAGCGGGGACAGGCACACTTGGGGCTGCTCCCAGCGGTGGCAGCGCCATCCGGGGCCAGGTGGCTTCCAGCTCTCCCTGCCTGCAAGCTGAGCCTGCTCAGAGACAAACCTCTGCTGCTCCTGGGGCTGCCTTGCCGCAGCCAAGCGTGCTGCTCTGCTCGCTCTTGCCATAACTGCGCTTTTTAAGACAGCTTTCATCATATGTGGTTTTGTGTGAAAAACAAATGAGTTGAAAAGGCAGTAGATAAGCTTGTAACTTCAAAGTAAGGTCTGTTGACAGTTTGGCATTTTTTCTCATTTCCTGATGTACTTACAACCAGTGCATTTGTGTGTCAGACTGACAGGTCTCTTAAATGTTCTTTTGGGCTGAATGAGCACAACTGCTTCTGTTGGCTTCATGGAATCCTTTGTCAGAAAACTCCTTCTTTTTACTTCTTTCTCAGCAAAATGGTATTGATGAAAGAGATGTGTAATTCTGGGGTCTCCATGTTCGATTAAATTCGCATCCAAATACGAGCCAGTGTTACTCACTTTCCTATGTAATTTATAATTTGGAATATTTTGCACTTGCTATGGTCAAAAAAAAAAAAATCAGAGAAGGTGATAGAATAACATAAAAATTCATCAGAAATTCAGGCTAAAAAAAAACCACTAAATACTGGTTTCTGAAAGACATTGTTCACATTATTAAATATTACTGATCTTCTGAGTGTCTCTTCCTTCTTTAATTCCAAGTGAAGTGATTTGGCTTTGAGCAGTTGTGTGGGTGCTTTGTGTGGGAGTGCTGACACAGCAGCCCCAGAGCCCTGTTTAATGTTTCCACTGAGACTCTAAGCCTGCTCCTTGTTTTGTATGGGCTGTCAATACTTTCCCATTCCAGCTCGGCGCTGAACAGTTTGTTCCACCTAAGCTCTCCCTGCATTGTCAGACGGTGCTGGAAAAGCTGCTTTAATTTGGCACCAGGAGTTGTCACACTGGTGGATGAAGGGGTTGCCTTTTTCTGTCTTGCAGCCCTTACTTACTGCTGACAGCTGAGATGCAGTGCTAGACTTTATGCTAAATTAAATACAAAAGAAGAAGGATTCAGGGAGATCAAGGAAAAGCTCTGGACCGGGGCCAACATCGGTCTTGATTATTCAGCAGAGTTTATCAGATAAAACGTGTGTTGTGTGTGCTCAAGTTTAAACAAACACTATTGGACAAATCAAGAATAGTATGTAGGTTAGCAATTATCAAGATAGTATGAACAAGATAAGCATGTATTAAAACTCTAAAACAGGAAAAATGTCCAATATCTTCCAAAGGATCATTTAATATTTTTCTCTGTATGCTTTTTTCTTGATCCCAGCTGTCCCATACATCACTGCCTTTTGTGAAAGGCAGTAGAATTCCTACTATAACCTATTGCACAGGGGCATGGATGCTCAGGAACGCTTTTGCTGAACTTGCTTTTCAAGACAAGCAAGGAATTGACAGCGAGGGGGTTTTTTACATAACAAGGATTCATGAGTTTTGATGTCTCTGATTGGGAATAGTGCAGATATAAATGGTTTATTCAGTTTATGGCATTCATTCCAAAAACAGAGAAACCCAGCCTGAGACATATCAACTCAGACTTGCATGATCCCATCATATTTGTCATTTAGTTGTCTAGATTCAGCTTTTCAGCACTCCAAAAATCAGTAGCTACAGTCTAGTATGGCTAAAACTAAAGCCAGTAGATTCTGGTATAAGCTGCAAGCATCTGCGGTTTAAGCATATTCTGGTGTTCAGCAAAGCATGGCCTGTCACCTTAGAGATGTGGGCTTTGTATTTTCATTATGTGATAGTGATTTCTTCGCCCTTCAACCCTCTTGAAACGTATGCACCTAAGAGGAGTCTTAGAAATGTGAAAGTATTAAACCTTGAGCAGCAGGCCCGTGGAACAGAAGCACTGCATGGAGTGTGTCAGAAAAACACTGCTCAGGTCCCCGGGCAGGAGCTGAGGAGCCCTGGGGAGCAAGCCTTCTAGAGAAGCACTGAGATGTTTTGTCACAGGCTAAGCATTGATACAAGGAGTGCTGGGTCTCTTTTTCAGTCCTCTAGCCCTTGTCTGGTTTTCTATCACCCTTTATTTTTCAGTCTTCCTCTTACCCCATCCTTCATTTTATCCTTTTGATTGCATTTAACATTTTCTAGTGTCTTTTACGATTTCTCAGACAGTCTTATCCCTCTAGGATGAGTAAGCCTTCCTTATCCTAGCACTTGATATTGGTGGAGTTCTCCAAATTAAGCAAAAGTACAATTTAGCAGGAAGATTGATGTAGCAGCATACAGGCAGAATAAGTTTACTTAAATTGCAATAAGTAGATACCTCATAACTAGAAGTAGGAAAAGGAATTTTTTATATGACAATTATGAACTTGGGTACTTTGTAGCAATGGCACAAGGCTTATTCTGTGCATTTTTTCATGAGATAAAAGGGTGATGGGTTTGATTGTATTAGAATTTTTTAGCTGAAGGGAATTGGTTTGTTTTCTTCATATTTGAACTAGCAGATCAGTAGAGTACTGCAAGTATTTGCTGTTGAGTCAGTGATGGGGAAGGCAAGGGATATTACCCACAAGATCCTACTGCCTCAGGGGGAAAACCTCTACAACCATTTTAAAAACCTTGGGCGCTGCAGTAGCTGTGCAAAGATATTTTTTCTCTATTCCAAAGCACTTCTGCTGTCAGCAGTATGTGACAGGAAGGTTTGTGGTATTTGGGTCATCAAAGGCAAACTGATCAAACACTTATCAAAAAAAAAGGTGACAGCATCTACAATCTATGTCTGGAATCTCAGGAGAGGTTCTGAGGGAGTTCTGTATAGCTGAGAAGTCTACAGTCCTCCAGTCTACCTTTCACAAATTCAGAAAAGATTGATGTAGATAGGTTTCTTTGTGAGAGCATAATCTGGGTTTTCATGTGGGCATTTTAAAATAAGATGGGATACGGGGTCCTATTTTCTCATGTTCTTTGAAATGATCCCATTACACTCAACAGGAATCTTGCGGTTTCATGGAATAGAATGAATTCTCAGTTCTGACGAAATTTGTATCGTGTTCAAGTTTGTAGCTATTTTGGTCTATATTTCAGTACCTCTCAGAGTTTTCTGAGAAAAAAAGGGGTAGTGGTGATATATAATTAAGACTGTCCCGGTGTTTTAGTTTGTGGAGGTTTATTTTACATTTCATATGTTGATGGTCCTGTGTGGACTGTATGCAAAGTACTTCTGATGTAAAAAAAAAAAAAAGAAAAAAGAAAAAGAAAATAAAACAACAACAAAAAACCCATTTTTATCCTTTTCTTCCAAGGCAGCTAGTTGTGAAATTTGGAGTTACTTCCACAATCACAGTTACAAACCCAGAGGGTACAGTCAAACTACTTAAATTGCAGTGAGACTTATAGAATATATATGTTTTTTCCATCGAGTATGAAAACCTCTGTTGTCAGCATTTCATCTCTTATTGGTTATTCTTCATACTGAAGAGCCTTTCTATTAAACCTTTTAGGTAAAGAAACATGTCGCAGCTGTTCTTAAATTATTCTATTCTTCAGTTTGCCAAGAATTTGCATTGGAAAGAGCAAAAGAGTTACCCCTTATTTGGTTGGGTTTATTCATGCTGATCCCTTAGGAGGTTTCCTACTTTCCCAGCCAGATTCCTTCTGGCAGAGGCCTCGGCACTGACCCTATTCTGTCTTGAGCTGGTTGAGAACTTCCGTGAGCTTTCCTCCAGCTTTACACTGTCTCTTCTTCACTAACATGGAGCAATCCCATATGGAGTGTGATCCAAGTGGCTCGTGGAGTTGGAATCAAGGCTTCTTTGATTCTTATTAGATTCCAAATAACTAATGATTGTTCATGTAAAATAACTTCAGAACAAGTTTTGTTTAAGTGGTTAAGAACATGGACAAGACAAGGCTCATCTTTTCCAGAGCGTCATTTTATAGACCTAAGATTCTCTGAAAATTCCATTCTCAGAAAAAATATTTCTTGAGTGAATATAACCCCTAGCATTCATTTGTCTGAGAGAATATTGTAAACAAAGGCTAGACAGTGTATTTTTTATTTCTTGTCAATAGACACCTTCTCATATTTTTTAATCCTTTGTGTTAAATGGAATATTTCAGAAGAATTCTAGTAAAAAAAAATTATAGTAATA
>WEKY01040835.1:17569-34084 GCA_013390045.1 Picathartes gymnocephalus
TTAATTTAATAATATTAAAATTAAAATTAAAAAAATATATAGTAAAAATATAGCTGCTCTTTGCACAAAAATTTACTTAAAAATATTTTGAAGGAACTTAGTCCAAGCATTAGTAGAAGAAGTTTGGGGGATTTTTTTTGTTTCTCAAATAGAAATTTAATAATTTTTAACCTGAAATAGAATTATAGTTCCTAAGATTTTGGAGATCCCTACTTTGCAAAGAAATTTCTGTCCTGGCCTGAAAACGTCTTTCCTATTTAACAAAGTGGCTTAATGTGAGCTGGAAAAAGGAGGGTAAGTCGGAGGGACTATCCAGTTGTGAGGCTTGCCAAACCAATGGCAGGAAAAGCATCTAACTAAACAATAAAAGTCTAATAATGAAATATATTTGTGTACTACACTTCTGCACGGCACTGTAAAGATGTAAAAAGCTGTGTAATTGCTATGATTTATTAATGCATTTGTATACTACTGTAATAGCTCTAGTACTTTCTAATAACAACCAATACATTTATAAACACATTCTTGGCAAAGCTGTTTAAGTCAACCAACCACTTCTGAATTTATATAAATTTTGAGACATTATTTTAACATGCACTTTAGAGTTTTCTGCATATAAAAAGCTCCTAATTTCTTTTAAATGGGACCTTGAGGAATTCAAGCCTGGGAACAAGTTTATTTAATGGCTTACTGAGTTGCTAACACACACCGGTTTATAGCTACTTGAAGGTAGTAGGTGATTTGCCTTCTCTTTTATGGGATGGATTTCAGTTGTTTTCTTTTGTGGAACTCAAGGTTTAGCAACTACCAGGTATCTTCTCTCAAAAGAATGTAGCATCAGAAAAGGGAAGGTCTTCAAGTGAGCTAAACCCTGTAGTCTGTGCAGACTGAGCAGACTTGCTTTGCCCACTTTTCTCCATGGAACTGAGCAGATTTAAGTCTGCTTTCCATTTCTCAAGCCCAGCAAGTTTAGTTTGGCACTCCTGCTATGGCAGCTGTGGAGGGTTTGCTCTGAGTTCCCCAACAGCTCGTGACAAATTCGCTCCACACGAAGCTTTGGTCACAGCACAGAGAAAAGAGCCAACGCTTTGGTATCTTCTTTACCAGTGAGTTAAATTTAAACAGAAGCAAAAATTATAACAAAATCTTTCAGCAAGAAGAAATTGAAACAAAATAATATTTCTATTTTGAGCACTAGCCCTATTGACAGAAATCTGCTGAATGCATTTGCCAGGTGTTCCTGGTGATTTTTGTTTTCATGTTTATTTTTGGTAACTGATATCTCCTTTTTGTAACCTTTCAAATTTTGTTTTTCCTCTGTAATATTAACTGTAAAACATTGCCTTGTATTCCTAAATTTAATCTCAATGCTAACTCATCCTGAGATAGATAAAAATTCTTTCTTCCCTAACAGATGTCTTGTAGTAGAATTTATACACTTTTGTTCTTTCTCTTGAAAAGTAGGTTGATGTCTACTAAAGCAAATTTACAACCGAATTCTTCTTTGGTCTGTATCATTTTTTTTTCCATGGGAATTGGGTTAGCAGGATGTGAACAAAAGCTTAAATATTATCTCTAAAAGAAGTTAAACCGAGAGATTTAAATCAAAGCACATAGTCTGTAGCTTTAAAAGGTGTATTGGAATTGTGCTTTGACTCTAAGCTTGGCAATATGTAATAGGCTTACCAGAGTTGAATCCAGGAAAAAAATATCCAGAGACCCCTGTGTCTCTTTTTAAATGTTTCAAAATGAGTCCTATTTCTTTTCACATAAGGGCTGAAATAGGAAAAGAATTGAGTCTAGAAGGAAAACTTGATTTAGACCATAAACTGAGATTTATTCTTTATTCCTCTCCCTCCGTTCAAGATCTTGAATGTTCAACTACTTTTGTTAGAAGATGCTTTGATTGCTCTCTTTCAAAATAGATTAAAAAGAATGTTAGGGGAAATGGGATGTGATGTGCACTACTAATTGTTTTAAAATGTGGAAAGTAGAAACCATTAGAAAATTCAACCTAACTTGTCAGCTATCCTGTTAGAGAGGAAAGAAATGAGCTGGTTCCCAAAGCTGAGAATGATCTGGGGTTGATGGACATGGCGGATGCAGGGGGACCTATCAGCTGCAGTGTGCCAGTACAAGTTGCTAATTCTAGGCCGGTTAGTCTGAAGGAACAAAAGGGCTGTGAAGTGCTAATTACACTCCAGAACACCTGCTCACACTCGGATAACTTCAGCATGGTCCCATTTGTGTGATGACTTTTTGCTGCCGTGTGTGCTAAACATTGTCACAGAAGATTCGATTGCTGTTGAGTGCTGTCTGACATGATGTCATCTGATAGGATCACCTTTGGCCAAGAGAGAATTTGCACTGGTGCTCAAGCCTCAAAATAAAAATTCATCCTGTGTATGAGCTGTACCTGCCAAGTTCGCTCTTTAATCTGAGTTAATAGTCCCTTCATATATAGAACAGTAGCCATTCCATTTCAGAGACACTGAAGCTACAGCCAAAAGTTAAGGCATCTAAATTACATAATAATAATTTTTCAGTGTACAAAAATGACCTTAATGAAATGGGATGAGTAAAAACTCTCCTTAACATAGTCTGTTCTACCCCAGCTTCTTGCATGGTGCCCAGAGGAGGGCACGGGATGGGGTCCCCAGGGGTTGGGTGTCTGCCCCAAGGAGGATCTCTGGAGCTGTCTCTACAAGGATACAGGGGCGTTTGAAAGTCAGTGCCCCACTGAGGTTTCACCTCCACTCCAGCAGCCAGAAAATATCCCCTGCCTCTGGCGAGATTCCCTTACTTGAAGGCTTATCTCCTTTATTCCAAAGAAAGTGTTTTTGAACCCTGGTTTTGAAGAAGATGCAGATGGAGGAAGAGCAGAATATTTGGGATCAAAACTCTTCCACAGTGGAGGAGACTTGGCTCCTATACCCCATAGTGGTGCTCAGACCAACTTCTCCTGGCCTCTGAGAGTTTGCTAGGTCCAAAGGGCTGAGTGTTCTGCCTCCGTGCTGAGCTTTTGTATCTTGAGAGCATTTCTTCCATATATATTCAGAAATTGCTTTTAAAAATATGCTGAAGGTAGCCTGCAGGCACTTGGCAGAGCCTTAGCTTCATAATAAATTGTTTTTAAGACAAGAGATAATATTGCAGGCTATTGTAATAAATGTCAGTGAGGGCACAGTCTTGTGACAGAGGGGCTCTCAAGCTCTTGAGGTAAATGCTTCACCCTATGGAAATGTTGCTGTAGGATTCCTGATGATTTTCTGCATACTGGAGGGATTTGCAGGCAGCTCTGTGGGGCTCAATACTTTTCCTGCCCCAGTTAGTGTAAGTAAAAGCTTTTTTTAGTCACAATTATCGTGTTCAGATCCCAGTGTGACGTTGCTTGGAGCCTCTGATACACTCGAATATGTTTTCACTGGTGAATTGATGAGAATCTGAGCAGGTGGGTGCGCTCCAAACACTTCTCTGTGTCAATAGGATTGATCTGACTAGAATAAAAAGAAACAGTATACAGAGCTTTCCTTGGAGTATTTAGATAGTATTTTTCATCAGTCCTCCATTTGTTTTATGTAAGTCAGGGTCAAGAACATTTAGTTCCTGTCTTTGTGAGTAGAGGGCTCTTCAGCTTTTTGTGCAATGCCTGATGAAATGGTGCAATGGTTATCACTAAATGATAAAAAGCACTAGCCATTGCAGGGCCTCAGACTCACTTTATAAATGGAACTGTGAATTATTAGAGCTTTATAAATGATTTCTCAAGAAAAACAATTGTCAGAAGAATAAATGCAGGGAATCTCAGCAGAATATTCAAGCGCATGTTTTTCATTTCTTTAGAAGTTATGATTAATAGAGTCAGCCCACGGAATCTTTTATATCTGTTCCTGGCCTGCAGAAAGCACAAGGCATCAGCGTTGTCTGAAGCCATTTGAATTATGAGAACTGAACTTCGCATTTTATAAGACAAATGAACTTTACTTTTTAAATTGCTTTCAGTTTTGAACTTGTTCTTGTGTTTAACCACTGACTGCAGTGTCAGGGAAACAGGATATAGAGTTTGTTTCTAGAGTGACACAATGAATTTAGAAGAATTGGGTAGAAATCGCACTTGGTATTTCACTATTTATCACAAACTTGCAGCTTCTGCTGGTTTTCTCCACTTTTCTCCCCTTGTTTTGAAATTCTGAACAGCTCTCACTGATTGAAATTTGAGTTTCAATTGCTTTTTTTTTCCATAATATTTTGCTATTGATAGATAAAAATGAAAGAATGATTTTTTAAAATATTTTGTTTCATTTCTATTACTAAAAGGCTGATGTTATTTGATTTAAACTCAAAAAATTCAAAAGGGACATTAGACCACAGTCTTCCCTGTTCAGCCATAAGGTATAATTTAGAGAAAGGCAATATACAGTATAAGCTTGTACAAGCTGAGGAAGAGCTTATTTATCTCTCTTCATTAAAAATCAAGAAGATACTGTGTTTATAGTCATAGTCTTGATTCAGAGACTGAACTTCCTGATTAAATCACTGGGATTTGGCAAGCATTTGCAATTTCTTATCCAGCAGGTCTGTAATATTCAGAGCTGTAACAAAGTAATTAAAAATAAATATGTGTCTGAGGCTTAAGTGCTGCTATGTATACCTGAGTGCATGCACACTCTCAAAGCAAAAAACAGGTCATGAAAAAACATTCTTTACACAAAACTCTTGGTTATCTTGTACCAGTGTCATTTTTGCAAATCTTATTATTTCTTTAGCTTCAATGAGAATGTGCAGCATTCTACTACCAGAATGTATTCACTATTTACTGTGTACACAGAAGTTTTCCTCATCACTCAAAAGAAAAACAGTTCTAATAACTGGCAACCTGTTATTCTCAGTGCTGGGAAAACTAAACTATTGTAAGGTGGGTACCTGATTGATTTCATTCTATCATTTGCTAATCTTTGTGAAATAAATGTGCACTTTGGAAAATGTGCTAACTGTTTAATGCATTTGGAAATGATCATGATTTGCAGCTTGTTTTCCTAAAAGAAACAAGTTTGTGTAATTCTGTTCAGTTTAGAGTGGTCCTATACCCAGCAGTTTCCAGTCAAGGAGTTTACAGAAATTTTTTCTCAGTTTTAGTTTCCAAGCATTGCCTCTGTTTATCCTTCCCTCAAAGCTCTTGTGAGCTATGAATTCTGAAAAGAAAACAACTTATCAGAAATGAGTGAAAAACATAATTCCCTCTTTCAGCTAGATAACTTCTGTTCCTCCCCATCTTCCTCCAGGATCAATCCGCTCATATGCCTAATTTTCTGGTGTGATTTTGGCAGATTTGTTCCTCGTGTTCCTGGCTCATGTGAACAACGGACCCCCAAATATTGCCCAGTTCTGGCAAAAATTACTTCAATGAGACCACTGAGCTCTGTCTTCTTCTACATCCACCAAAAGCAGAACAGTTCCTGTCTTTGGTAGTGCCCCTCTGGCTGCACCACTTGTTCCTTTCCACTAGGATTTCACACAACTTCCAAAAGCCCGGATCTTGGTTTACGTGTCTCCCTGCAGTATTTAGTCAGGGCATCAGTAGTTTTAGCACAGTAGAATCAAAACCAGGTGTAATTTCTGGTTACCACAAGGCACGCTTAGTCCCAGGAACTAGAAAATACCTAGAAACCCACCAGAAGGTAACAGAATTCAGCAGTTCCTGGCTCAGGGGAGAACCCCATGGGAGAAACTGCACCCTCTCCACTCTGCAGTGCCTTGCCCTAGCCCAGGGAGCTGGATCACTGCTTTCAATTGTTCCTGCTTTTTATTTATATCGTTTTGTTTCGTAATGCTGCTTGAATTCTTCTCTCTTCCCAGGCGGGTTTTGAGACCCAGTTTGAAAAACCCTGCTTACCCAGCTCTTTGGCACTATGGGAGCAGAACTACCTGCCCTGGGGCTGGCTCTGCTCATCTGTCACAGACCCCTGAGACTGTGAAACCCAACATTTCCTTTTGAACAGACTCTGGGTTGGGAATGCCCACATCAAGAACAGGAAAGGTATCTGGAGAATAAAATTAATTTAGCCTAATGGTCACTGTTTGTGTGAAAGAAAAGACCGATATTTATTAAAGACACAAGCTCACAAATGTCTGGTGAATGGCAAAAGTCTTCTGATATTTAGGATATTTCTGCTTTTCTTGACCCTTCCCACAACAGTAGGTTTTCTAAACCCTTCTCTCTTCTTGTTTACTTCTTCTGAATAAACTGAAGTTTATTTCATTTCCAAGGTCTCCAGGCATTCCCAGGGCTGACTTTGTGTTAAGAAGACAGATGTACTATACAGAAAAAACTTTGGAATGAATACTGATGCATGAATCACTTCCTACAATACAGGATCCCCTTATGCCAAACCAACATTCCTTTAAAATTCTGAAAAATCCAGTTAAATACCCTAATTCCATCTAATTTCTGTCTCGGCCTCAGGTCAAAACAGAAATGTCATTGGATTAGTTTTTCTCAAGATATTTATCATTTCAGTTTATTGGACTCATGAATCTTGATACTGGATATCCAAATTAAACCTTAATTCACTACCTTTAAGTTAAAGAAAACAGTTCTGAAAATTTTTGTAAGGCTGGTTTTGGTTTGTTTTTTCATTATTCAAGAAATCTGCCTGCCCCTCTCCTCCAGGCTTTCTTTCAGTGTTTTGCTTTTTGGAGCATATGGCATTGTCTTCATTATCCCTGTAAAACAAACTTTCGTATAACACACTTTTATAAATCATCCTGTAATGTGTATTTTAAGTTTTTCATTATATAGCTTTCTTAATACAAATCAGACAGGGATAAGATAGCAGTAGAATAATTTTCTTTTAAAAAAGACTCAGAATTTCTGTACTTCACTGTCTTTTGATTTGGAAAAAATTAGAAAGAGCACGTGATTCTTTTCTTGATGTATCTGAAGCAAACATTGATTTTGCAGGGAACTCTCTCTTAAGGTAGCAGAGCTGTGTTGTCCCATCTCTTGAAAATGCTGAGGGTGTTCTGGTGTATTCTACTCTGTCATGGGGAAAACTAAATGCACTTGCCCTCCTTGAGGCTTAAGAAATACTACAAATATTTTTTGGCTCAGTGTTCCCAGTGGTAGATATGTTTAAGGCTCATACCTAAAACAGGTGCACTTTGGAAAAAAAGGAACCTGTGATTTTATCAAGAGCTGGATAAAACTCCTCTGGAGTCAACAAAATTCTTCTGTGTAACTCAATGGGACAGCAAGGCCAGGCCTTCACAGAATGACTTGGATTTCTTGCATGCCCAGAAAAGCTCAGAGGGACCTTGTTCTGCTCAGTTAGGCTTAATGGGGGATGACTAACTCTTGTTTTCAGCCAGATTTTTGCAGAGGACACGATTACAAAATGTAGAGTCGTAGTGAGATGGAGAAGTTTCTGTGGATCACATGATGCATTCCAGGACATCAGTGCTTCCCATAATATGCATAGATATAACTGGTGCTCTTCTATGGATCTGGTACTTGGGGCATTGCAAGGGAGAGCCTGAATGTGTCTTTACTTCTGACCTTGCAGAATATGCCCACAATAAAGAGAGGGAAATGGCAGGGTCAGAGCCCTGGGGAGTCCTCTGTGGAAGAGTTGCTGAGGTGCTGCTTTCTTAGCTGGGTGAGAGGAAGCAATGGAGCAGCAAGGGCTGGAAGCAAAGCAAAAGCACTGGAGACTGAAATCCTTCACTGCCTGACAGCATCTGGACATATCCAATACTCAGGACAGAAGGTACTTTCAAGGATAGTTTCCTCAGAAAAGAAGGTTTTATATCACTATAGATAAGTTACACTGAGATCAGCTCTGACATGAATTGGTGCTGGCTTTTCTTCCTCCATACAAGCAGGTTTTCTTTTATTTTTTTCCCTATAGTTTAAGAGCAAAATGCTGCTTTGGGGGATTCAGTTAGTGCTGGCACTAAGAGCTCACCATATGGCAGTTCCATCACAGTTTACATTCCCTCCTACAGTACTCTCAGAAGAGGTATTTTAAAAATTCAGTATTATGCTGTTATTCATGCCAAAGAGCATTTTATTGTATTTTCATGATAGTTTAAGAGGAGATATGTGCTGTCTTATAATTAATGAAGAATCAAATTAATTTTTCAGTAACACAGCAGTAGGAATCTTTCCACAAACTGCAAAGTACTCTCAAACAATTCTTCTTTTCAGTACTGGTTAATGGTACTAGTTTTGCCATACTAAACCTAAGGAGCAATAAACAGCAGAGAATTGAAATTTTTATAAAGAAGTAGATCTAAGCCATCTGGTTCCTCAGCCTGGGAGAAAATGAGCGTAAAGGACTCTTGAACATTCCTTATTCACAGAGCACAAGAAAGCAGGGACTTTTCCACATTCTAGAGGCATGAAAGAGAGGTTTTATAATGAAAAATCTCTCAAATAATTATGGCTTCTACATATACTAAATTATTCCAAAATAGTTTGCACATAAATAAATCTCTTGTGAATGCACTGTTTACTTCAAATCTTCTTGGTGGAAATATTGATATCTTGAGAACTAAATTCCCACTGTTGTGCTGCAGCCTTATCATTCACAGGGAACTCTAATGGAACCCAAATCCCAACATTTTATTTAAAGAAGCCACCATGCACATAACATAAGCCAGCAGAAAGAAGAAGCTTTACACTGTAGACAAACTTGCTCTTCATGTGTCACATGCAGAGAAATGTATGGTTCTTTAACTTAACACAATAGTTTTCAAAGACATGATCTTACAGTGCTTTATTGACCATAAAGCTTGGTCTCTATATCTTAAAAGTGTAAATCTATTATTTATTTTTATATCACTTGGCTCCCATCGTTTCTAAAGTACATGGTTCTTTCATGGGTAGTTTTTTTTCCTGAACATCACTATAGGATATGATACATAGGCAAAAGCTATCTAAGTTAAAGCAGAGTGTGTTCTGAGATATGTACGGCTTTAGGCATCCCTCTGAAATTAGGAATATATATTTAGAAACTTTGTGCTAGCCTTTACATTAAATATGAATTCTTTAGAGGAGCTAGGAATAGCTGCTTTATGTAAAAATGAGAAAGTCCATGACATAGTTTATTTGGTTAGAGAGCATATCAAGATGTGTCAAGTGAGTCTGTCAATCAAAAGAAAAAATCAGAAAAGCACATCTATGGATAGAACTTGAATCATAGTGGGTGATCACATTTATAAAGTTGATTTATCTCATTTTTGTGTTTTCTGTACTTTGTTGTTTGCAAAAAAGCCTCCACAACTCTCTCTTCATTCAAATACTTTTACTGAAAACAATATTTCTGTAAAGTCTTGCCCAATGCAAATGGTTGGGTTATGTAAATTGGCTAGGGAGGCAAGGGGGGATTGGGGAAATATTTGCTTAAAGTATTTTCAGGTTTGAGATCTCGGCTGGTGATGTTATGATCTTGATTTATATCCTGGTCTTTGCATATGTCTCAGTGACCAGAAACAAAACACAACTTTAGAGTAAACTACACTTAAGGTCAAAGCATAACCTGTTGCTGTTCCATGACTTTCAATTAGAATTCCACTTACAGGGTTAATTCATCATTGCACACTTGTTCCCTAATTTTAGAATGATGGGGGGAAGGAGGGAGAATTGGATGTTAAACACAACTGGGGGTACTCAAAAGGATGACCAACCAACCCACCAACCCCCCCCCCACCCCCACAACCACAATGAAAACAATATTCTAAATCTGGAAGTAAAGCTCAAAGTATATATCAAAAATGTAGATTTTTTCAGTCAACCACTATTTAGTAAACCAAAATCAAAAAAGATATAGCTAGATATTCTTTACATATAAGGGTTCTAGAGGAGAAACACCACCGAAATAGAATTTTATTCTTTCCAAATAGAACAGAGAAATGCATGCTTGTTTGAGGAGTATGGCACTCATTAATCACTAAAATAATTTTGGGAAGGGAAATTCTAATGCCCAATTTAACAGAAAGACAATAAAATCCTACAGTGGCAGAGTGCAATAACCCTTTCTTCAAGCACTAATTCCAAACCCACAAGAACAATTCTTTTCAGTGGGTACCAAAACTTGGGAGTCTGAAAGTCCTTATATGGTCCCATGTAAGCCATAAATGCATTTCTTTTTTTCCATGGTGCTGTTGCTCCTTAGTACATACTGCAAGTAACAAAACTGAAAGTATGCTCCAAATGGAATTTAAGCCTAAACCTTTATTGTCATTTTTCTGTCCTGCCTTTAGTCAGCATAAATCCTGGAGAAGCTTTAGAGCAGAGATGTTTAAATTGAAGACAGCTCCAACTTCCAGGCATTTCCCTATGAAATGGGGTGTGTGTTTATGCTGCTGCCCTCTTGATTAGGCATGGTTTCAAAAAGATGAAAAAACTTCCCAAAATATCTGATAGGAATATTTCAGTGGAACTGCTGCCAAAAGCCAACACTAAGGCTATCAAGTGTGAAATGAAAATTAGAAAGTCATTGGACATTGATTTGAATTAACTTGTAATGACCTGGTTTATGTTTTTGGCCGCTGGAAAGATGATTAGAACATAAAAAAACTTTCTGTGAAGGGCACAGGAATATTAATGAACTAGTCATCTGAAAATGAGCAGGAAATGTCTTCAGTTAAGGTCTTCAGAAAACAATCACCTTGCTAAAAAGTTGAAGTAGACACTGGAATGGGATGAAAAGATCAGAAGAGTCTAAAAGGGAAATGCTTGAATTTCAGAAGCAGGAACGGTGGCACATCTATATCAAAAGCTTTTTCAGCTTTTAAAAGTGTAACTTAAACTAAGACAGAAAGCAGCATATGGTATTGTGGATTATGTGATGTTGGTGACTCTGCAAACTGACTGAAGGTCAGGCTGTAGGAGAGAGGCAACGAAATTCAGTGTTCTTCCATTTTTAGGCTCTTGGGTGCCCCATACAAACAGTTGTGTTGTCAGTGGAGCTGTCACAGTTGGTATGGACTGAAAATCTGTTACGACATTGTGGTTGAGATTATGTTATTCTTTGGATATACTTTGCAGGAATTAAAACCTGAAAATCATTATGTACTCCTGGAGATATCCTCAAGAATTACAGAGGAAGTTGGTGTTTATTTATGGGCTGCACCGTTGCATTTCTTCAGTTTCATTATCTTTGCATTTTTTGGTTAGTGAAAAAAAGCCACCCTGAATGTAGTGATAATCTAACTCCAACAGCAAAATGTCTAGACTGGATTTCTTTTTTCCATAGTATCTAGATTTGAGATGATAATGCTCTCAAAAAAGGAAGAAAAATAGAGAATTCAAACGTTGAAATAAACATGTAATACTGATTTAAGTGGTGTCAAGCTTAGTTCCTTAAAAGCACCATTAGTTGTATTCATAGCTTCTTATTTGAGGGATGTTACCCTATTCACTCTTCAAAAGATTCCATGAAATCAGGCTTTATAGAGACCATGTGCAAACATTTTAGAATTCCATACATGGGAAGGCTTAATGCTGGGTTTTCACTGGATTTTAATGTAGTTTTTAAGGGTTTTTTTTAATAAAATCTATGTATTTCAGGAAAAAAATATTTTTAAAATGTTAAAATTCATTTTAAAAGTCTATATTGTGAAGAAAAGATGTTATGGAATGTGAGGCTGCAGTATATTTTAAAGAAAAAATATCAGCTTTGAAAAGCAAGGCAATCTTTATAGGATTTTTTTATTCAGATATTTGGTATTGAATACACTGTCACTAGGAGGGTCTTTATTTGAGAGAAGAAATGTCTAAAACTGATAGCCAAAACCTCTCTAATTGACCCCTGGTAATTATAATATTGATTGAACATGTTAGCCATTCGACTCTTGATTTATTCATGAGTTTTATGGTGAAAACAAACCTTCAGTGTAAATTTCTCTTTAACTGACAGTCCTTAGTGTTGAAGACTTTATATCAATATCTTATTAAAAGGATGTCTTTTCAGTACTTGGAATGGATTAAAACTCTTAGTTGGCAACAACGGCTGGAGACTTAATTCTTGTGCACTATAACCCTGAAGACCTTCTGAAAAATTTCTTCTAGGTCGCAATTCCAAACCTGACCCCCAGAGAGAAAGCTGTAGAAATACAGGGATGTTGCTGAAGGTTCTTTCTACAGTTAGTTGTTAAAACACCCCTTCCTGTGATCATGGCGTCTTTAATGGACTAAATAATGTTTTAGGATTTAATTGTTAGAAAAAGTACCTGGTTTAAAGTGGCAAGAACTTCTGATAGTGGGGAAGCTCTTATCTGCAGCTTAAGGAGCTCTGTGCCTTTAGCACTTGGGGGTGGAATGGAGGGGAACAGGTAATTTGTAAGAGAAAGGGTGACTGTACGAACATCCTAAATATGGATTTAGAATGTTTCTATCTTGTGCTTTTCTTCTCTGGGATTATGGCCCAGGATCTCTAGCAGAAGTTGAAAAATTCATTTTACAGGTGGCAAATGTGGCTTAGCTGCACGTAAGGTCAGTTAGCTTAACTGAAACTGCTGATGTGCATTAAATGAACTAATCCAGCAGGATTCTGCATTGTTGTGGTGCTCCTGTGTTCTCCACTGCAAGCATCCCCTGTGGATGTTGTCAGATTGATGAGCACGTGAATCATGAGCCAAGTACGTTTTGATTTTTCTACCTAAATACTGCAAAAAACATCTATAAAT
The DNA here is from genome assembly GCA_013390045.1 of Picathartes gymnocephalus. Classification (NCBI taxonomy): domain Eukaryota; kingdom Metazoa; phylum Chordata; class Aves; order Passeriformes; family Picathartidae; genus Picathartes; species Picathartes gymnocephalus. The sequence continues at coordinate 30,260 of WEKY01040835.1, forward strand.
GCTAAGATATTTAAAACTGATTTGGGACAATCTGTCCTAAGAAACAAACATCTTTTGAGGGGGAACTTCTGGTTTTAAAGTTTGTTTCTTCTGTACAGGCCTCCTGGCAAAGAACATTCCTCTCCAAATAATCAGAAAAAAATAATATAAATAAATATACATTATGAATATTAGAAAATATGTCGAAATATACACACATACACATACATATTATATATATATTTCTGTGTGTGTGTACCAATACATGATGAGGATAGTATTATGTGATGGAGCATGGATTTCTCAATGTACCATTCTAAAATTAAATTTTCCAGAAGTGCTATTGGAAATAAACTATTCTCAAAAACCAGAAAATTTATTACAGACTGCACATGATATTTCCACATATAAACCTTACTGCAGAGTCTATCTAATCTGAGGCTCACTGTGCAGTATTTTTTAGACTTCTTTTAAAATGTGTAAGGTCTTAGAAATGAAAGCTTATTTGAAGTCCATCCAACAGCACAATTGTTTGTGATAAACAGGAGAAGAGCACCCTGGAATTCTCTCTCTAGCACAATTTCTAAATATGTTGTGGCTGAAATTAGCAGGTGAGTTGCAAAGGTGGCCTTAAATGTGCAGGGTACCTGAGAGCCCTGAGGCAGGAGGGCTGCCAGAGTTGCAGGCAGTTTGGCCTGGCTGATGTCTCTTCATTAATAATCCCCAAAAACTCAGGGAGATTCTGATTTCTCAAAGTTGAAATTTGCAACAGCCTAGAAATCTCTGCTGTATAATTTCCCCACTTCTCTTTCTGGTGATCCTTTTCTCTCTTTGAAGATAATACAATAATAGCAAGCTGATCTCTGTTTTTAGTCAGTTTTACTTTTGGGTGTTAATTTAAAAATACAAGATTGCAAGCTCTAAGAAAAAAAAGCAGTTGTAGGTGCATCTCTGGGGGCTTATTTAATCTGATTTTCCATGGTGTTAATTCCCTAGTGAAGGCATCTCACCCTAAAAATTTACCTTGCAGAGATTTTTATAGAAAGGCATAATCTGAAAACCAGGTTTCTCTATTAGAACAGTGACAAGGATGGAGGGAGGAGGCAGTTTTGTACTTTAATTTGAGACTGGTAGAGCTGACACGATAGACTTTTAAAGAAATTCTTAGAGTCCGCCTGTATTTACTCATATGGTGTTATTTAGGATGTGTCCTCGGATATTTGCTTAGGAAATTTCCTTTGATATTTATTTAGGTATTTTCTTTTGATGTTTATTTTAAAAATATGTGGGCAACATTTCTCTAGTGGTGCAGAATTGCATGTAAGTCACAAGTGAAATATTAAAAATGGCAATGGACAAAAAACCCAAACAACATTTTCTCCTGCTGTTCTAGTCAAGTTTTTGTACTTGGATAAAACTGAAATAAATACTGAAGATCAGCAATGAAATGAGGTCTAGGACCTAAAGGTACTTGCAGTAGAATCTAAATTCAGTACAAGCTGAATTATGTTCACAAAAGCTTCTTTTACTCCAGATCTTCTCGCAGTGAAATATCTCGTGCATCCTAGCTGAATTTCTCTTGGGTGTTTAATCAAGAAACAAACTCACTAGGAAGACCATCAGTTCAAACTGAAATGCTGCTTTCTGTGCAGAAATTAATGCTGATTCAATTTTAAGATAAACTGCCTGTTGCAGTAAAATAGATGAAGGATATTTGAGGGAAGCAAAATACAGGATTTCAGCCAGAAAAAACAGTTGGCTGCAGCATCAGGTGCTCGATAGCCCGGAGCTCTTGGCCCCACGTAGGAAGGGCAGAGGCTCTACTGCAGCGTGAAATAACAAGGGTGGAGCTCTGAAGATGTAGCTTGGGAGAGTGATTATGACTGAGAATACTCCTAACTGAGTCGGGAGACTCTTCCACTGTAGGTCATGGAAAAAAACGGGGTTTTCTCATTTCATGTGCAATAGATGCTGTTTGTGTGCTTTAAAGGACGCCATAACTCCACAGCTCCTACACAGGGATTGTTCTCTCTAAGAGAATTTTCTATTTAATGTTAGAGAATATAACAATTCTAATGGAATACTCGGAAAACTTTTTCTAAGATTGGTGCAATTCACTGCCTTTATCCTGATGCAGGGAGAAAGAGAAACTCTTTAGCCTGAGGACACTATTTGAGCTGGCATAGTGGGGAAAAGAAAGATATACAAACATCTGTACTTATATATTGATAAACTCCTGTCTTGAAATTATTTTCTTTTCAGAAGTCATACTAGCATTATAGCAACTTTAATCTGAATAGTGTTTAGCGACAAAGTGAAAAATTTAGGGGAAGTCATGTTTGCAAAAAAAGAAAACATTATTTAGTAGAAAAGTTTTCATTACTGAACCTCCCAAAATGTAGCCCAGAATTGTTAACTCACTGCTGGATGTTTTATTCCTCTGTATTCTTTCAAAAATATACGTTGTCTGAGTTATGATTTTTTTTTTCTGTAATAGATGATACTGATGTATCATTTTTTAATTTTTGTTTGGCTATTATTTCAGGGAGTAGACTTTACATATTTCTACTTTTTCTGTTTTAAAATTATTCAGTTGTCCAGTCAATAAACTCAGAGGGATTTTGCAACTGCTATCAGTGACTAATAGCAAATATTTGTGGTGGGAGGATAGCACTGAAAATAACACATTTTGTATTGTATTCCAGAAGGGAGTGGGAAGGCAATGAAGGGAAGGGAACTTTTCCTGAAGGCAACTTTCCCTGAGGGGCCAAGTGCAATAATAAATGCATTACTGTTTCAGAAAGGATATAAGGAAAATTACAAGCAGCCCACAGAGAAAGATGTATTCCATAGAAAGCTAGATCTTAATGGTGAGGGACTATCAGACTTAGGCAATAATTGTCAAGAGAAAAACACAATTCTATTTTAGGAAGGAAATTAAAACTGATAAAATTATATTTTAGGCATAAGATAAAATTATGAGTCCACGTTTTGACAATGAGGGGGAGATTGGAGCTGGTCAAGATATTGTGCCTGAACTGAAGGAATACATTAACTCAGTTTTCAGCAAGGGTAATAACATGGAGCATGAGGATGGAGGCAGGATAACTGCTGAAATGAAAATAAGCATATCTGGAGAAAACGGAAATTAATTGTCATAGAAGGGATGTAGGGGAGATGGACAATTTCCATTCTCGAATACCAAAATGACAGTGACGCTGCTCTTTAAAAAAAAAAATTAAATAAATCTATCAAACTGGAGGTAGTATTAGGTAACAGGTAGCTAACAAATACACTGAGGTAGGAAGTTATTGGTCTGATTTATTGAAACTTCTAATACCATAACAAATACTCCAAGAATAAAAAACTTAAGGACTGAGGTAACAGATGAAAAGAGAATTACCGGAAGCTGATGATACAAGACTGCATAGAAAATTAAAATGTATGAAACTCATGCCAAAATACTTGACCTGCATTTTTCAGCTGAGATTGACTCTACCGTCTAATATCATCAGCATACAAATCTGTAGAAAGGAATTCATGACCTAAATAATGCATTATTTCATGTATACCTTCTCCTTCTGTGTCTTTTAAACTATCTTAGGCTAAAAAAGAAATAGGGGCTTAATATAGTTACATTTATGACTCCTCCTTATAGTTTGCAACTGTGGAACATAACTCTGTTCCACATTTTATCACTGTAACTCTTTAATTATTAAAATTATTTTAATTTTTGCAGACTGTACTCATATTTTTCTTTAGCACAGAGGGAAGGGTAGTTCTAAGAGCTATGCTTCTGTAGAACTATCTGCAATTATTAATTGCTGCATTAATTTTTTTTTTTTT
>WEKY01040863.1:0-52690 GCA_013390045.1 Picathartes gymnocephalus
AATAACTTTATAGAATCAACAACTGAGCTGTGAGGAAATCTGGACCACCCAAAATAAAGTTATGCAGTTTCTGTAGTGGATTCAGCAGACCTAAACATGAAGTGCAATCATAGGGCAAGCCTTCCCAGAGACAGTCTCTAGGTTAGATTTTGATTGAATTTATCTTAGTTAATTTTCAGTTCAATTTAAGAAGGGTGGTTTCAATCTCTACTCCCACACATCCACAGCTATTTTCAGAGCTACCCAGGATGCATTTTCATTGATTACAGTGCCCAAACAGGAGCCTGCCTTGATACTAATGCAGAGCAGCTCTTTTCCAGGGCCTTAACTACACATAGCTACAACAGCAACCTGAACTGCAGCTGCCCTGCAGCACATGCAGGAAGGGATGTTTCGATTTCCTGATTCTGCCAGTTGGTGTTGTAAAACAGAATATATGGAATATCTAATGAGCATCTTGCCCCTCAAACTGTGCTGCAGTAGGTGGGTTTCAGCAGCAGATATTCAGACTTGCCTACAGGATGCGTTTGGCCACAATTATACAGCCACAATGTGGGTTCAGGGACGGTGAGAATGAATCAGTGCACATCCCCGTTGGTGTCCCAGAATATCAATGCTGTAACATAATAATATTTTTATTCAGTAGGTGTTGTTTCTGAGGGCTTCTAAATGCTTGCTGAACCTTCTTCCCCATCTTTTATTCCAGAAACCTTCAGCATTCCCAGCCTCCAGTTTAACAAAATGTATCTCCACTGAATTCAGAGGTCTTCTGAATGGACTTGCTGGCTTAGTGTTGGTCAGTGTCACCAGCTGAATCAGGAACCTTTATTTGGCTTATCAGTGCCTCTTCTGGAAGTGTATTTTTAGTTCTGGATGTCTAGAAAGTCCTCAGCATCACCTCAGAAATGTGCCAAATCAACATTAATTTCTGAAAATTCTAATGTGAGAAGCAATTATGTCAAATAAGATTCTTAGCTGAGAGAAATTGATGTTATCATTTAAAAAAAAATCTGGCAAAGCCACAGTGGTAATGATATGAAAAGTAAATAAGCACAGGAGATAATACAAAGATGCTGATTTGGGCAGGAAATTATTTCTAATATGATGTAAGTCTCTCTTTTATAATCCTCATTCCACCAAAATGGATGCATTTAAATTGCTGTTTAGGTGCCCTTATTCATTACTGTTTACAGAATATTAGTTTAAATGCAGAGTTCATTTAATTCTGGCTGGGTCAGTAATTGTGGTAATGAACAAGGTGTAGCCTCAGCCATTTGCTTTAAGATGAATAAATGATCATTTACAAAATAAAATTTCTTTCTTTTTGTGATTTCATAGAGGCATAAAAAAAAATCCTGACCCAGTGCAGGCTCAAGTGAAAAGCTAGATTCCATTAAAGCTTAATTTAAAGTCATGATAGTTCCTTGTGCACTATAAAATCTATGGCTGCTATGAAACAAGACCCTGTTTAATACCCACACACTTCAATTCTCAGCAACAGAAGTTTCAGATGGACAAATTGATTATTATTTGTTTAACTGGTAAAATGTGGTGTTATAAATAATTCAGATGATTTCCTTTCCCACAGGTAAATTCCTGATAGGTAAAAGTTACCTTAGTACCAATTGTCTATAAAGAGTTTTGATTAGGGCCTCCATCTTTTCAGTCAGTGGTTCTACTTTGGATTGCTGTACAATGAATAAATATGATTTTAAACTTGTAGTGAGAATGTCACATATATAAACAATTGTTTAATTCACAAAATAGATGATGAAGGGCTTGGGGTGTAATAGTTCAGCTTTGTAAAGTGGTTAACTTGCTCTTCTTGCCTTCACAAACAGAAAAATGGCTTCTTGATTTGTTTTTTTAAATAAATATCTTCAGCATATTCTGTAATATAACCTAAAGAATTCTTCTTTAAATCTGCTAGCTTATATCATCATACAATCCAATTACAGACATTCTCAAAGGGCTCCATTCAAAGCTTTGAAACTAATGCCAATCAGTTTCTTCATTATTTCTTAATAAATCAGAGTGATCAGTGTGTTCTGTTGGACACTTCTATGTCTTCTGCATCTTCTGTAGAGAGTGCACTGGAAGCCAGGTCGATGTGTAATTTGGGGCACAGCATGATGAGTTAATGCAGACAAGAAAACCACAGAAATGAAACTCAGCTCTTGTATGGAAAGGGTGGGAGTGGATTTAGAAGTGTAGTTTTGTAAAAGAACTTCCATTTAGGGGCAGTGGTATCAGTGTGTTCACTGACTAGCTTGAACACTGGCAGAGAATCTGACAGGTCTGCCTGGCAATGGGGAATGAGAAAAAGGCTTCCCAAAACCATTCTTCAGATCGCCCACTGAGGAAGTGGTATGTTTATTTCTGAAAGAGTATGCAATATTTACAGTTGTAATAAAGTTCTTTCAGTTTTGTAAAAGAGAAAAAACCATTCAATTTAGGGCTTTGTCCAGTAACGCAGAAGATCTCTTTTCTGGTTTTAGCAGTGACACATACTTTAAAGGTGCACAAGTAAACCAGCAAATTATTTATTACCTATGCCAATCTCTCAACTGTAAAATTGGTTTAGTAGTGCAGGCAGAGCAGCAAATTGCCACATTATTGGTATCTATTTTATGGTGATGGTGAAAAGAAACAGGAAACAAAATGAATTGTGATATACAAGTTAAGACTGAAAGAACATTGCTGGGGATACTACAGTGGAAAAGGACAAGCAATTGGACAAATATGAAGGAAGAGAAATATGATCAAAAAGGAACAAGAAGCAGATGGGAAACAGCCTGGTACTTTGATACAGATACTAATTTATAGTAAAAGTAAGTATGAAGTCTTATTAAATACACAATTATAATGCAAAGCAATACTCTCACAAAACTCGTTTTGTCCAGATGCCTGTGCTCCTGAGTCCCCTAAAATGTAGTTACGTTATAGCTTCATTTTAAAGTCAGAAGGGCTCTCCTAGTCTGACTTCTCTTCCATATACAGTGTGCATATCATCCAGCATTCAGTGTGTGGAGCACAGTAACTGTGCAAAAGGAAATACCTGACACTTTTTAAGAATCTACATTTCTCCCATATTCTGTGCACCTTCTTGGAATATCCAAAGCTTCAATTTATTGAAGGCACTAAGTACAGGTACTCCTTTCATGTGGGTAGAGATCAGTCAATGTGTCCTTGGAAGAGTTGCTAAGAACTAAACTGACTTTGAGACTGACTTGCTACAATTTTCAGTTTAGGCTCAAAACCTTTGTAGATGTTATTTTCTTCATTTAACACAAGCATTCAGTGATAACCTGTGAATCCAATTACAATGTCTTACTCAGAGGTTTTCAGTTTTAATATCTTTATAACCAACAAAAATGATCCCTTAAAAATGTAAAATTTCTTTAAATTTATGAATTCATTTGAAGAGATGCCATCATTCCACTTACTACTCATATGTTAAATTAGTACTTTTCAATTCATAGACTTCACCAATGAGCCTCAAGGACTTTGTTCCTTCCCTGCACATAATAGGACTTCCTATCTTCCTTTCTATCCTAAATAGAAAAGCACAATCATTGCCAGTGTTTAGGCTCTAGGCAGTTTTTGGCCTCAAGATTTATTCTCATAGTTCTTTCTCCCCCTCTGCAGAGGCAGTGATTATGCCTGTGGTGATGTGACATGTTGATGCCTGTGTGGGCAGGAACCTCTCCTTGGCAGAGAGGCTCTGCCTGGGCACCAAGCACAGGAGTGTTGATCCCACTGTGAGCTGAGACAGGAGCCAGTGCCACAGGGTGCTGTTCCTCCTCCCGCATAACCACCTGGAACAAAGGTGTTCCCATCATCCATGGATTTTTATCATGATTTAATCCCCAAGCTTCTTAAAGTTGGAAGAAAAAATACATGAGCGGGTGACAGTACTGTGTCCTCAGTTTACTGTGGGACATAGAACCAAGTTCTGAGGTTTGAAAATGAGCCTTCTTCCCTCAAGTTTACTTCCTGTTTAATAAATGTTGCTCTTACTCCTTTTGCTACTTCAGCTGCAGAGGCCAGTGTAGTTTAATTCCTATAGTCTGCTTGGAATTACAATATTGCTCCCACAAAAACTAATTTATATTGGTTAAAATTATAGAAGGCAATGGATTGCTTGTCACTAGACATTCAACTTTTGACATGTTTGCATTTACACCATATTCTGATATTCTGACTCACAATATTACAGTTCAATTGGAGTTAAGAGTAGTTCATTAGTTGAATCCTACTCCAGTTTGGTGGATCATAATAAAGGGAAAAAACTCATCTGCAATTAGAAATACAAATATATAACTCTTCTCCTTATGTTCCACTGAGGATGGTGATGAACACTCAGGACTAAAGGGATCCAATAGGAGGCTACAAATCCCGAGAATTTACTAGATTTTTATTTATAAAATCTTACAAGCTAAGAGGGGATCCACATGCTCCACTGACTTCCAGGGGCATGCATTAAGTGTTTAGCAGATATTCCATTCAGAGCACTTCCTTGTGTAAAAAGGATTCTTTTGTTTGTGAAAATTTTCAGTTATTAGGCATATCCTTATAATCTGCCCTCTCTAGTGCCTGAAACTTGTGTTGGAACTTGCATTCATTCTCATCTTCAAAATGATGTAATGAGAAAACAGCTAATGTGCTTAGTTTTTTTAAGGAACTAACACAGAAAGTCTTGGAACACAAATTTTGGTAATTAACATGTTTGCTGACAAAAGCTATTTGTGTGTTGATGGCAAGCTGCTTCTGTATTGTATTTTATGTGCAAATGAAACTGCATGTGGGTACCTTCAGAGCTGAAACATGCCTGATACCGAGCACCTTTCCTATCTTTTGGTAAAGTGCCTGAAGGGCAGGATTGAAGAGAAATTGCTTGGGTATGGATACCGACCTTCAAGGGTAAATCTCAACTACAAGGATAATTTATACCCTCCTTTAGGAGACTGTGTTGTGAGTCGTTGCTTCTATTGCAGGGTAATGTGATGGTGAATGCTGCTGCTGAAGCTGAGATATCCCTTAGGTGTCTGTTGAATCCATTAGGCTCTGAAAATTGCAGCTCACTGATTATTGACTTTGCAACAGTTTAGTGTGTGTGTGTGTGTGTGGAGCTTTTGCTATCAAAAAGCTCTGGTGATTCTACATTAGAAAGTAATTTTCCATGTGGCTTACTGGGAATTTAGGCACATAAACAGATACTCAGCAGTGATACTTAATGTAGTTTATTGAACAGGTTTCGGATTAGGGATATAATTTTCAGAGCTTTGTCACTTTCTCTCTGAACATAGTGTTTATGCGCCTGGGAATTTGACTTTTCCTCCTGTATTTTATTTTCCTTTGTTCTCCGCTTTGATGATAAAAGGTAAATGCAAAGGTAGGATTGTGCTGATGCAGTGGAAACATACTTCAGTGCAGTTTATAGACAGCACCTCGGCAAGAAATAATGTTTGTGATCATCTCATCTTGCCGCAGATGTTTTAGATTACGCTTCTTCCTACACAGTCTGCACAAAATACATGAGCAGATACTATAATATGTTGCATAGAAAATTGATGTGGAATGAAAACTGATGTGAAATTACAATGAGCAGTTTAAGGGCAGACACGGCAATATCCAGTTGTTTGCACTTAAATGTTTATGAGCAGAAGAGGAACTGGAAACAACAAGGACCTGCTCTGTAACCAGGTGTGCTGGGTGTCCTAAGTGGATATAAATATAAATAGCAACATATGGGGTATGGATTCATTTGTACTCTAAACAGTTTTGCAACATCTTTCTTTTGGTAGAAGAAAAACAACAAAGCACAGCAAGCTTATGATACTGTGCAAATCTGTCACAAGAAAGGAAAACTCAGTCCCAGCCTCATCTGTTCTGAGCCTCCTCCAAAAGGAGAGGGGGAGGGCCTGCTTGGGAATTTCCTTTTCTGCCCTGCTTTTCTTTAGTTCTGGTGTTTGTTTTCTTTTTTCTTAGTGCTTTTAGGGAAAATTTGGCACTTGAAGTTCGTATTTTTTTAGTAACTGGGAATGTTTCTCTGGTTAATGAAGGTCATAGCTAAGGTTCCAGGATTAGGTATTGTTAAAAGCTGCTCTGCCAAGTTCCTCATAAATAATTCCCAACAGATTTCTCTTCTAGTGTTTGTCATGCTAACATAATTTCAGTTCAGAAAGCAAGACAAATATTATTAGGCCTCAATGAAGCAAATGCAGGAAAGGATCATTTAACATAACACTGATAAAACACAGTAGATTACATTAAATTCCTTGTCTGAGTTGTGCAAATATTTTAAGTTTCTGCATTTCTGACATTTGCTTTTAAATCTGAAAGTTTGATGTGTTAATTTTATGGGTAGACAGATTTTTGGGGTTTTTTTCTAACTTAGTGTAAGGTTCCTCAAAAGAGAAATGCTCTGTTATGTATAAATTTTGCAGCCTGATTATGAAACAGTATTTTTTATATATAATTCATCATAACAGAGAACTTTGAAGAAATTTGAACAAATTTGAACACTTAAGAGATAATGTACCACTGTAACTTCATAATACTGTGGTAATTTGTAAAGCTTGTTGTGAACTCAAGCTAATAATGTCTTCACCTAAGATTCATAATAAAGGGAGAGAGCCTGGTAACATAGAATCTGCATTTCAGTGACTAATATCATCCAAACTCTTCAGTGACTAGTCTCTTCCAAAAAAGGTCTGCTCTTTGAAGTCAGTGGATACTGGATCAGACTTTAAAAGGAATTAATACATAATTATATTATAAAAAGCTTCCTTTTAAATTTTTATATGAATACCTCAATGACCAGCGTCATGGATTCCTTTTATTGTTTTTGGTTTTTTTGGGGTGGGGTGGGGCAGGGGGAGGAATAAAATATAACTGGGAAAGGATTTCCATCATATGAAACATTTCAAGGTTTCTACATCCCTTTTAGATATGAACCAGTGTGAAAAAATTTGGATTTTCAGTATCTGAGGTGCAATGAAAATACTCTCAAGCTTGAAATGCTAATTTAAGAAATTTAATGCCTTTTTCAAATTTTGACTCTGCTTTAATAGCAAGTATATTTCAACTTTTTATTTTACTCTATTAAATCCTAGGAATTGGCCTGTATCGAAAGAGATATACATACATTTGAAGTAGTGCCTTAGAAAGATCTGGCTTTCTCAGTAGCAGCTTGTGCTATCACATTCTAGTTAAGCTGACACAGAGAAATGTAAACACAACTCTCATAAGAGCAAGAAGTTCTTCTGGTGTTCCTGAAATATCTCATCCTGGATACCATTTTTAGAGGAGCCATACAACAATTGACACTGCTCCTTCACCTCGTCAGACAGGACACCTCATCTCCCATGAAGCAGCCTGTAAAAGCCTGTGATTATTATAAGCCAGGATGCAGATGCTGCTCTTTCATGGAGAGATTTATGCTGGCAGAACTCACTTGGATACCTTTGAAGAAAAGCAGCTGGAAAAACAAGTCATCTAGGTGAATTCTTGAATTTCTTCCAGAGACAAAGTGACCCAGACTGATAATCCGTACATTCCTACAGCAGCAGGAAAACGCACACATATGTCCCAGCAGTAATTCCCTCGCCAAGATTTACATATTTTTTCCTTCTATTCAGACTCATAGGTGATACTGTTAAGCAGGCAGAAGGCTTTGATCTTTCCCAGAGCCTGAGTGTTTCAAACTGTAAATCCTAAGAATGCTGCAAAAGTCATTAAATACGATACTGAAGAGGTTCTGTGAATCAAAATATTTGAGGTTCTATTTTAATGAATTCTCAAGCTGTTATCACTTGCACATTATCCTTTTTAATTGTCCTTCCGATTGCTTGTGAAAATTCAAATTCAGAACTGGTACTTTTGGTCTCGCTCAGCTTTAACTGTTCCCCTAGTAATGTCTATGCAAAGTATTAATTACTAAATTGAATTTGCAAACAAGAAATGGTTTCCTCCTCTCTTTGAAAGCATTTCATTCACAGCACAATTTCATTCATCAAGAGCTTTGAAACATCTCAGGATACCTGCATATTTATTTTTTCCCTTGGCCCCCAGCTGAGACACTAAATCTTATGCTTTTTTTTCAGACTTTTTGCTGCTCTGTGTAGCAGTCAGGCTGAGAATCCTCTGCAGCCCTCTGGGATTAAGGAAGATGGTGTGAAAAAGGAGCTGCAGAAGGAACACCTGTGCAACTAGCAGGAGGAAATATTGTTTTGGGAACAGAAGAATTCATTGCTGGATGTTGTGGCTGTGTGGAAAATTAGGTCACCCTAATTTTTCATACTATTTTAATCCCAAACCAGTAGTGTAATAAGGTCAGAGAGTTTTTATGGGGCTGCTAGACAAGTCATAGTCACCTGTACAAGTGGGAGAGCTCCCAGGATGTGTGAGCTCAGCAAGGTTTTTGTTGGATATCCTACCATGTAAACACATAATTTTGTGCATTTTGTGCTTAATCATAAATTCTCATTCAGCTGACTTCCAAAGCCAGCTGGATCAGGTAGTCACGTGTTCCTTAGATCACAAGCAGAGCCTCTCCCTGTCCCTCTCCAATGGAAATGTCAGATGTAAATCATGTCAAAGTATCACCTGGCTGAATTTCTTGCTAGAATTTTACTATTTCTCTGGATTTGGCTTGTTCCTTATAATGACAATTATTTTGGTTATGCAAAACATCTGTCCTACCTTTTCTTCTTGCCATGTAGAAGTTTGAACACTACTGTATCTTACTGGATTATTTCCCCCCCTACCCCCACCTCTTTTTTCCCCCCTCTTTTCTTCTTTTTTTAATACTGTTTTGACAGCCAGTCAATTTTTTACCTCCCTTAGAAGAAGCTACTCAAAAAGGCAGGAGCACATGAGCTAACTTTAGAGGTGGTAAAGTAGAGGTATTTTTAGAGTAAGGTGAACACAAGAAGGAACTAGTTTATTTATTGTAAAAAACTGTGGAGGTCCTTAGCTTTGAGACAGGCTGATGGCATGTCTGCCGCACTCATGACAGACACTTCAAAGTGCAGAGACATCCTACAGCACTTCAAGAAATTTCCCCCTCTGCAATTAATGCTACAGAAGAAACAAATACAAGCAGTGCAGCACTGCAGAAAATCCAGGTGGGATGTTTAACAAACCTTCCACTTTTATGAAGTAGGGGAATTCCATTAGGAGTGTGGATTATTTGCTTTAACACAATCATTCACTGGGATAAGAGAAGTAGAACTTGCTCTGTAGGTTTGTAATTGTTGAAATTAATAAGTGTGGCTCATCACTCTCTGCAGTACTATACCAATTTACTGTCCTCTTTTATCTCAATTACTTTCTGTGTGTGTCTTATATTTCTCTATTAAACTTCAGTAATTGTAACACTGTGGTAATAACACACTGAGTATTATATGATGGGCTATTTTACATTACTATGCCTTATTTACATTGTAATTATTAGTGTCTATATAAACGTGATTCATTGAACTAATAAAGTTTTCAGACAATTGCCATAGCTCATTGATTTTTTTTCTGTGCAGAAATTTACCTTGCACTCTTCGTTGGATTTCCCTTTTTGGGGGTTTAATACTTTGTCATTAGTGGCACATATTCCCTGCTCTGTTTATTGGTGCAATTCACCTGCAATTACACTCCCTGTGGCTTCTAACTAACCATGTGGGTAGAACCTGCAAAAAGGACCTTTGCACAGACAGTGACTGGTAAACTTTACTGTAGCAGAAATTATGCCCTGCTATAGTAATATCGAGACGCAAAGCCTTGTTATTAATGCAGACAGTTCTGAATGTAGGAGAAAACAGTAAGAAAAATGGCTTTTGAGGCAATTATTTTGCAGACCAGGGAATAACTGTGGTATATGTATCTGATTTATCTCTGTTTCTTTTCTGTCCACAGCACTTTAATGCAGTACTTTTAGTATCTTCTCAGTGGAAAGAAAAAAGAAATCAGTCAAACAGCAGCCATAGGGGACTGGAATCTAGGTCTGGAACTCTAATTATACTCTAGGCTTAAATGATTTGCGTTTTTNATACTCTAGGCTTAAATGATTTGCGTTTTTACTGCAAAGTAGATGGGGTAGATTTTGGATAAAAGGTTAAAGTCTAGACTAAATTCAAAGTAATACTGACCCTCTTTTTCAGGCTTTATTTCAAGAATCTGTGTTTGTGGCTGTACAAGGACTACACAGTCATTTTTGGACTACACAGTCATTTTCAGACTACATTGGAAAGGAATGGGAAACAATATAGCTTCTGAAATATTAGCTTCTAGATAGGGAAATGCCACAGATCTTCAGTTAAATCAAAAAGGAGAACCATGATCTGACCCCTTTCTGTAGTGGCCCAAGGGGATATGAGGTACAACTGTATTAATATTATGAACAGTAGACTCTTAAAAGGTCTAGAGTGTTTAAAAGGCCAGTAACCAGGGAGCTGGTAAAAACCAGCACAGGATATTAATCAGATTTCCAATGCTCTTTGCTACCATTTGGCCAGAAAATAGGTAAGATTCTGATGGAAATACTTTCTATTCCCGGGTCTGCTGGTCCTTGAAAAAGAAGCTGTAGATCACTCAGTAATTCAACTCAAAGTTGCTTCTATTTCTCCCAGGTGACTCAACCATGGTGGAATAAATCTACCCCTCTTGCAACCAAAGAGATTTGTTGTGCACTATAAACTGTCCTGAAGCTCTCCAGCAGAGAATGAATAAAGCAAATCTGTAGAAAAGCTAGTGTTCCCCAAGGATTTATTTTCCCCAAATTTAAATATCCTCTTTTCAAAGTGCTATCTAGTGCAATATGCAGCCCACCCATGAGTAAATGCACCAAGACCTGTCATTTCTGGGGTCCCAAAAACTGCTGCTTTCAAAGCTTCTCCATTACTGTCCATCCTGAGCTATGAATCAAGAAAGGTGCACATCCCACTTCTTCACAAGCTCAGATAAGGCAATCAGTTTTACTTCATGAAAGAAAAAAACTCCTGGTCTGGAAGATTAATGAATAGTTCCAATCACCTACAGCAAAAGAGCCTCAGTGATTGATCCCAAACCATACAAAAGCCTTGTCCTGCATCACAAAGCTGGGAATCTGTACGAAGGGAAGGGGAGAAGGATACGTAATTTGTGGCTGTCACAAAAGTGCTACACATCCAATATAAGTAGCAGTTTATGCAGGAAAGTCCCAGAAATAGAAACAACTGGTTTCTGGTGAACTGAAGGATAAAAGCTGGAATGCTTATCCAATGCAAAGGTCTTACTTGCTTTGCTTCCTTAGTCTTTCACAAGCACTAAACCAAGCCCTAAACCAACATTTACCACATTTGAGCAAGATACCTAAGTAGATTCTGTGATTATATCTGACAACTATTTTTATCTAAAGTATTTTTCTGTGAAGATAAATTGCAATTACCTGCAGAATTTAAAATACATTGATGATGTAATTATATTGCAGATATTTCTGCAGTGTTTGTCCTTCTGAACAAAGTGATCTTCCAGGACTGTTCATTTGAATGTCTATTTTAAATAAAATAATTAAAGAAATGGATGCAAAACAATAATTTAAATAAACATTTTAGAGGAATGCCATTGGGTTGTCAGCTTCATGTTTAAAAATATGCAATAAAGCCAGAACATCAGAGCAGTGCAATTAAGATATGCCTTGCAAATGGAGCAACTATAAGTCATATTTCAGAAAAACCCCCTAAAGGATAGCCTTTAATTTGCACTGGAAGCAAGCCCTAACTGTTGTTTGCCTGTGCTAATTTGGTTTGTTAGTGTTTACTTAAGTCTGAAGTGTTCAGATCCAAATCCTAACTTCCCCACAATTGAGAGTACTGCTTTGTTCTTGTGCTTTTCATGTATTTGCCACATCAGTCAGTTTTTCTTTGAAGTTTCCTCCTGCTAAACTCATTTTGTGAAGACAGTTTTGCCCTCTATCATCCTGTGAATCTCACTGGCAAAATTTTTGGCGTCATCTTGAAATGCCAGCAAATGTTTAGGGCATGGAAGACAATCTTTGGGTAAGAGAATGTGCTGGAGAACTCCATTCTCATCTAAAAAAGATGCTAAGGTTTATTATAGATGTACCATACCTGTAAGTCATAACTGGTAATAAACTTTTGCTTGTGTTCCTATGAAAAAGAGACTGATTCTGTAATTTCTGTGTATTACTGCATCATGGGTCAGTTGTCTTTTAAGTGCTGAAGAGCCTGTGTAGACTATTTCCTGCAACCACATTGGTGCTCTGATATTTCCTCACTTTCCCTATTTTCCCTTTTAGAGGGGAAGAGCATACTGTGAATTAGGTGCAAGAGAGGATATGTCAAAATGCTCTGGCTTAGAGCACAAGCGACCACGTGGATCCGATCAGATTGAGGTGGTTTAAAGACCGTTCATCACTCAGAGCCATCTGATGCTGCTGCAGCATGAATAAATGGGAGGATGGCCAGGCAAGAGAGGAGAATAAAGGCACTGTGGTTGATCTGACTCAAGTCTAAAGGTTAAACAAAAGTCTGGTACCTGAGAGGACACCTGAGGCCACGTTTTGCCTGGAGCATGCCAGGCAGCTGAGGAACCAGATACAATCTAAAAGGCCACGCCAGGCTTCCTACAGGTGTCCAGCGTGCTTGGGGTTCCATTTACCACAAACTGTTTTTAGCTTTAATGGCTTTAAATAACAACGTGTTTGAAATCGCACTGGGCTGTCGGGTTTCAAAACCAAAATGCCAGAGGAAAGAGAGAAACTGGGAGGGTTTTCCTTCTGCTCCTGTGTTCGTTGCTGTGTCTGAGCAATTTTAGGGCTCAGCTCTAAAACCTCAATGATGCTTCCTCAATTCCTGTTGAAGGATTGCTTGTTAAACATAATCAATGATACCTATCAGGAAACATTTTCATTAATTGCACGATAAAACACCATTACACATTTCAATATTTTAGAAACTGGGCTTTCCTTATAGAATGTGTGAAAAATTATAAGACTTGGTTTGAAAGCTGAACCAGTATGTGTGAGAAGTGAACTGATGATGGGCTTCTAGCGTGTCATCTCACATGAAACATCTGGGGTTTGCTCTCCTCCTGTTGGCACAGAGTTATTATCCCTAGCAACTCTTTCTGTCAGGATATCTTATGGTGATGCATGCCAAGAAAGCTGACTTAGCAGCTACATTATGTATACTATATATAGCAGTGGTATATAATAGTGACAGAGACTCGAACGAAGAAGGTAAAAACAACAGAAACCAAAAAAATTGTTTTAAAATGGCTTACAAATATCAATTACATACACCTTCTGATAACTTCTGCCTTTGCTAAAGAACTCAGATTTTACAGGCAGTGTGATTTGACCTCATTTTAGAACAAAGAGAACATATTTTAGCAGATGTTAATGTGATTGTCAGCTAATAACATGGAAGGTGTTGTAACCCTAGTTATATACAGCACATTATATCTAATGTAAAGTACATAAGCATTTTTCAGTATTGATTTCAATACCATGGTAATTAAGAACAGGTTCATATAAATTAGAAGTGAGGCACTCTAGTTGTTACTAATGAAATCCTTTACAATAATAACTTTACATAACGAAATGCATAATTAAACATTAATGACCAATATAATTAGTGGCAATTTTATTCCACTTACACATGGTTTTGGCCTTAGGTGAAGCTTAATGTTTTAGTAAAGCTGTCATTCATGCTGCTGCTCCTCTATTTGCTTTACAACTGCATCATATTCTAGCCTTGAAAAGCCTTCTGGATATTGATTTATTTTATGGATTTAAAGGAACATTGGTTTCAGACTAACAACCTAGGTGGCAAACCTAGTGAATTACCCCTGGTATTATGATGAATCAGGAAATCTTGTGGTCAAGCATCTCTGCAGAGCATTCAGCAGGAAATCCAGTCAGCCAAGTAAGTCTGCATGTTTTAAAATACACTTTGACTTTTTCCAGTGGCTTTAGGCAACACTTGATACTTTTCAGCTTTCAAGTGACTGTTGTCACTGCCTTCAGCATCCCACACCCTTTTCCCTTCGGTGTCAGCCACTGGGGAAGACATTGATGAAACAGCTGTTTTCCCACAGCTGCAGTCTTATCCTTCTAGCTGAAGCCTAGCCTAGCCTTCTGTTATTATTGCCTCAATACAGGATGATTTGGGAATAGACTGCACAAGACTTTGCCAGGAGGCTGCACTAGATCTGGCCCAGCAATTCCTAAAACTGGGCCAAAGAGCAAAGAGACTTTTAACCTACTTGAGTGTGATTATTCCTGTTCAACTGAAGAAGAGAGATAACTCATGTTTCACTTGAGCATCTGTACTTACATTTAAGTAGCTGAGGAGGTTGGGCTCACAGTGACATTTCTACTTGATCACTGACTCAAAATCTTTGCTCCAAGAAATGCCAGTTGCACAGTGAAAAGTAAAAAATATTCCTAGAACTGTGTTTGTCCAAGCCTTGTGATAGGGAGTTGCCTTTAATGGCTACGCTTCCAAGGAATTATTTACAGTGTGCTTACTACCTGTAAAAATTCAGTAATATCTTTAAAAGACATCCCATTGTATGCTCTTTGCTTGTTTTCTACAACTGTTTACACTGGACCCTTCAGTTTTATTTTCACAATACTGATGTAGTCCCATACTTACACCTATTCTCCTACTTTGTTTGTTTGGCAAGGAGAACAGCTCTTTGTTCATAACCATTTACTAAAAAGATTATATAAAGTGCAAAAGTAGAGGCAATCCCTTCAGGAAGTTCCTAAGGAAAAGATTGTAGCAAAGTGGGAAAGGATATCACAGAAATTGTCCCTGTATTCCCTCCCTGGTTTCAATGTTCTTGCCTAAACATCTGCCTTTAGCTATTACCAGAGACTTTTGGTCCATTCTCAGCAAGTTCAGTCTCATGAGTCTCTGATCACAGAATCTCTGTTTGTATAGTAACAGTGGCAAGCTACACTTTCACAGTCTTTTAAGAACCCAAATACCATAAGATACTATTTTCAGATAAAAGTATTGACATATAATAATAATTTAGATAATAACTATAGAGGCCTCAATTCTATTTCAGCATCTTAATTAACTAAATATTATTCTCCAGAAGAAAGAGATTGGGAATCTGATCATCCTGAGTGCATGCAAATCACCCTCATTTTAGTGGGCAGTTTGAGTAGGCAAAAGATCCAGGAGCTGGCTTGGAAAACCGGTGGAGAGAGCCCATCTGTGAGGGAGTGGCCAGCTCATTCTCCAGGAGAGAATCCTCACCCAGTGCCCAGCAGCTGGTGCCAGCCCAGGCTGCAGTCAGTGCCAGCTTCAAGCATGGCTCTGATTAGGCAGCCCCACTCCCACTGGGAAAATGAGAGCCTGGAATTGCATTGTGGATACTGCAGGGATCCAGGGCAGGGAATAGGGGCAAAGATGATGGCAGGGAACTGGCAGCTCTGGCTCATGAGCCACCGGGTGGATACAACTGGAGCTGTCTCAAGGCAAATGGCTGCATTCCTGGCTCTAATGGATTGCAATAATCAAGCCTAG
Source organism: Picathartes gymnocephalus (assembly GCA_013390045.1). Classification (NCBI taxonomy): domain Eukaryota; kingdom Metazoa; phylum Chordata; class Aves; order Passeriformes; family Picathartidae; genus Picathartes; species Picathartes gymnocephalus. The sequence continues at coordinate 15,540 of WEKY01040863.1, forward strand.
AAATCGTGTGCGTGCATTGCTGTTGCCAAATTAGAGTCTGATAAGAGAGGACAGTTTTCTGGTGCTGCCGAGAGAAGGTGACATTTTAGCAGCCACCACTGAGGATATTAAGATGTAGCAAAAGCCTCCAAAGATCATACTTCTTGTGTGAACAGAGGCCACTGCCTCTGGTAGTGACTTAACTGTGTTTATGTTAATTTTCAACCACCAGCTCTCTTTTTCTTTTCACATTCAGTCATATTCTTCAGTGGGGTTATAATAAATTTCAATTTGCTAGTGGCATTTTAAAGTGATGCTCTTTCCTTGTGCTTTGTTCCCCCTGCACTGCTGCCATTTACATAGCATCATTTCCAACAACAGCCTCATGCAGGTGAATCAGAGAAAGGAAAAGAACTGAACCTCTCTGGACCTCCTTTGTGAAGGGCTGGGGGCAACAGCTGGATTTCCCAGTGATTACTGCTCGTAGATGAAAGATTTGGGCTATTTATTTTTTCCTCTGGCTTACAAGTCTGTGGTTCGTCTGCTGGTGAATAGTGTTGGATACAAGACATGTCAAAATAAAAATGATGCAGTGTTCTCACTGAAAAAGTGAGTTTAAAATGATGTTGACTTTTTGCATGTCTTGAAAGTCTATATACATAGAAAACAAAGTTAAAGGAATATTACTTTCATATGCTTGTGTAAAGCAGCAAGAGGAAGATATGCTGTAGCAGGGTGCCTCCTCTCATATAAAATCCTCAAATTTCAATTTTATTGTGGAAAGAAGGTCATTCCAGAAAAATTTTCCACCAGTAATCCCACTTCAGAGCTTCTTGTGCCTCTAGGAGATGTAGATCAAAGTTTTATCCAAAAGGAAATTAAAATAAAAAGCCCAGCAATTTTGCCTCCAAGAAGAAAAGCAGTGGCATGCTTCAAACAAAAATGTATATACTATAGGCAGTTTACTGGGGAAAAACACATTTTAAACTTGAGGAGGAAAAAGCACTTTCAACAATATCATATGTATCAGAATGTATGCATATCTTCCAAGTCAAATCTGCCTAATCTCATAATAAAAGAAGGTTTTAGTATTATCAGCAAATGGAAAGATGACATTAATACAGACAAAAAAGACAGCATATTCTGATCATGCCTTAGCTACCACAAAGCTATTAGCTCTGATAATGGAATTTTTAATGTTGATCACTACATAATAAAAACATATATAGATCTGCAGCTTGCTTGTGTTCTGTAACACAAAAAAATCTTGTACAAACTATTGGTTTATGCAAATTTTCTGTATCTCTGAAGGTCATATTTCTCTCTGATTCTCCCAAGTTACTGATATTCAATACTACTCAATGATCACACTTGAGTGCTCTCGGATGCCTGCAATAGTTCAGTAGCATGAAGTAAAAAGAAGGAATACCCTAGGTAACAAACTTTTACTTTTTTGTAGTTTTGTATGTGCCTGAATTCTGTTTTTAGTCATATGAAGGCAATCCCATTTAGCTGTCTAAACCAAATGCATGCTAATTATGAGCTGAGGCATTGTTTGAGTAAATGAACGACAATATTTTGCTACTCTGACTCATTAAAGCAGCACTTCATGTACTGATTCTGAAAAAATATTTCAGATACACTGACCTTTATTTAGGAAATAATATACTTCAATGGCAAGAGCATTATATCTATTACTATTATTATTATTTACAGTCATAGGGAAAAAATTAGTGTCTGGAGCAATTATGCTTTCAAATTTCTGGGATTTTTATATTTTTAAATTTACCTTGCTTGGGAAAGCTGCTTAGAATTAAAAGGGAAAGCAGGTGATACTGTGATGAACATATTGGTACAATTAATTACCATTCATGGTTAGCCAGATGAACTGCCAATGGCACTCAGAAAGACAAACACACACTATAAGAAAATACTATTACTTTTTAATGTGTTGTTTCTAATAGTTTTTGAGAAAATGAAATGTTTCTAAAACTCTTCAGAGCTGAGATTTCTCATTCTGGACTAGAATTGTCCTGAAAAACAAAAGTTATCATTATTCTGGCAAGTGTTAAGAGTGCCTGTCACACTTGCAAAAAAGTCAGGAGATTATACGAATTGAAGGTTTTGTGTTAGTTATACTGTATCTCTCTGGAAATGCTTTTAAACTCAATTATGAAATATTGTGAAACTAATTTCGGAGAAGATAAAGCTTTGGTGAAATCAGGGTTACTTAATGGCATTATGGTGCCGTTCAGGAAAGTAAGTATCAAAATTCATATTGTCTTTATATTTTTGCAAAACATAAAAGTAATAAATATAAACAGCTACTGGAAGGATGCAGACTGAAATAGGATTTTTGCAGAGCAGAGCAGAGCAGAGCCTGCAGTGCAATAAGTAAGTTTTCACAGACAGGAAGTTTTTCTCTTTCATGAGCATGAGGGTCAAACTCTTTCTTTAGTCTCAGTGCATGAAGTGCTCTGTGTGCTGGTACTGAAAGCTTGGCTGCTCCCTTTCAGGCACAGCGTTGCCATCCCAGCACTGCTGGTACACAGCCACTTAGAGCACTTCTCATCCTCCCCCCTCAGCTTTACTGCAGCACCAGGGGGCAAGACACCCCTTAAGGATTTGAAAATATCAGACTGGTTTGCTTTCTATTGTATATGTATTTTCTAGGAAAGGTGTGCCTGCTCTTGCTTTCATTGGGCTTTATTTAGGCTTTCATCTAAGGCACACAAGAGATTTAACCTGGGCAGTACCAAGCTGAAATGATAATACTGGGAAATTAAAAGACCTTTCCACTCTGAAGAAGAGCAATGCCTTTCATAGTCACAAACATATCTGTAGGAGTGTAGCCTTGTTCAAAGAGATGGAGAAATGATCAACTCTACTTCCTTTCATTCTGTGTGTCACATCACACCTGTCTGTTACCTTCTGAATTGTTAAAGGCTTTCTTCACTGCAGAATCGTCCTTAGTTCTGGGCAGTGCTCTTGATGATGCACTGGGGTATCTGCATCTGAATGGTGACTTATGCCATGTCTGATTTTCATTTTTTTTTTTTTTTTTTAATATCTCCCCAGTTTCTTGTAATGGCTACTTTTTGAACATGTCCCCCTGTGCTGCAGCTCTCTGTCCATTCAAAGCAGACTAACAACAGCAATCTCTGCTAGCCTGTGTTGGACTCTAGGTTAGTTTGCCCAGTTCTCCTCTTTGCACAGCAACAAAAGTTCACTCTTACTATTTCTTTTGAAAGTTCCTTGAGACCAGAAACTGCTTTTTGGCTCTGCATTACTTCTACCTGAGTGAATGACAAAATCATATTTTCTATCTCCATTTTCAGGTTCAACATTGGCTTCAAAGGGAGGAGGGAGTACCTGTCTTTCTCTGATTGGCTTACACCTCTTCTCTGGATGGAACTGAGACAGAACAGCAACTCTATTAGACTCTGGATAAATTGCTTTAGGTAATAAATTTCCTTTTAAAAAATATTTTAGACTAATACAACAACCAGATCAGTTTGTGTGGTTGGACACCACATTGACAACATTTTTGCAGACTCTCCTAGCTTTCAGGAAGCCACAGGATCCTGTAAATTATTTTAGAGAGAGAAAGTATTTTAGACAAACAATGAAGCTAAAATGTGTAGCTGACAGACAAATAGCAAGATCCTGCCAGATATGTCTGTTTGCATGGCTAGCTGTTTGAGAAGTGGAAAAATGAGCCTGTCAGTTTTGTTACTGACAACTGCCTAATTCACTTCCTAAGTAAACTCAATTAAAGGCATAGCTATGAATGGGGAAAGGCCTAAAGCTAGATTGTAGTCTATAAAAGGATTAGAGCCTGATAATTGTATAACGGAAAGTAAGCAGCTACTTCTGTTATCAGGAGTAGCAAGAGGTGCTTAGTAAAGAAGTTATTCAGTGTTAATCATGGAATACCTTTGTGACAGAGCATTGCCTTCCATGATTTATCCAACCAGAGCACAAATGTTGTTAAATAATTGTAATGAGTTTAAGAAATATATGCAGCTTGTCACTGTTTAATTTAAATCCAGGCTCTGCTGTATAGCTGCAATAATCTTCTCTACTTTTCATAGCCTGCTTTAAAAGAGAAACCTACTATTTCTTTTCATAGCTGTCTGGCAGAATTCCACAGTGCTTTACAACACCAGAACGTCAAGGAGCTGTATTTCCAGTCCCCAGCTGCATTTCCTATAAGGCCACATCTTTTGTGTAGTGGTGAAACTCAGCACTGACCCAAGGACTTTCCCAGGATAACTCCTTGTTTGACCTTCAGCAAAGGGTTGGGGCAGCTTGGCCCTGCGTTCTGCGAGCGAGTCTTGCCCTGGTGCTGATGGGCAGCACCCTGCAGTGCCACCTCATCTCTAAATAAACAATGTGACCGTGCTTTGGGGTTCATGTGCCATGTCCGGGGGTACAACAGGGCAAGGGACAAAGAACAAAGGAAATGTGGAGGGGAGCAGAAGTGCTCTGGTCTCAAGGTCTCGCAGGAGCACGGAACTGCTCATGAGCTTGGGTGAGATCCAAACAAGGGACAGAGAAGCCAGGCTGGAATGGGATGGAGCAGATGAGTTTGCAGCTACTGTGACATTCCAGCTCCCACCGCCTCGGGCTGAACTGGTAACTTGACCTGAGTATTGCACCTCTTCCTGTTTGCATGGGCAGAGAGGGGTTCATGAGTTGGAAGCAGGTTCCTTCTTACAGGACACAAAATCCAGATTATTCTGGCAGACTAGAAAATAGAAATATTTCTCATTTTAGCTGCAAAGAACAAAGAAGAGATATTTGAAAAGCAGATCTAACCAAGTCCCAGTTGATTTGTATTTACTGTACAAGGATTCACATATTTTTTGAAGAAAAATTACTTTTGAAAGCCATAATTTATAACTCAAAAAATGGACTACAGATTGATTATTTATATACAACTCAGAGAAGCAATTTGACCACAGGACAGAATTTCAAAACTGGACTTTTTCATTCAAATTTAAAGAAAGGCTCTCAAAATCAACAGCATTGGGTACTATATGTGATTAGTATTTCCTTTAAAATATCATCCATTTTTCTTGCAGATTTGAGATTGAGCCACTTAGGATAGAATACACTACGAATAGGAATGTGAAATTTAGATCTGGGTCTAAACTAAGATTAGATGTGTTTAGACCTGAGTTTTGATGTAGTTCTTTACAGAAATAACACTCAGTTGAGAAGCTGTAATTTGAATGTACCAGATTTTGATGACATTTTTAGTCAGACAAGTTTCTTCACGACATAAATATTTCAGGTCTAAAGGACTTGAGTAAACTTAGATATATGTCTATATACAACATACTTCCCAAAATATTTGCAAGTTGCATCAGTTTTTTAGCTTAAAAAGAATCTTGTAGTCTTGAGTCCTGTCCATAGAATTTATCACTGTTTTACTCAGGAAATGTTAAGGATCCACTTAGGGATCACAGCATCAAATTTCAAAATATTAATGAATCAGAATTACAAAATATCACTTATTTTTATATTTTCTTTTTTATTTCTGTAACACCTTCAGAAATCTCAGATACACTTTTACTTGCTGTTCAACAAATGATGCACTAGGGATTAAAATGTCTGTCACAAAATGCATTTAAATGACTGTATCCTATTTTTACCCTGTATTTAAAGGACAGCCTCCCTAAAAAATACAGCAGTTAAAATAGTAACCTCAGTATTTTGCAGAATGCTAGTCTGAGAAATGTTGATATGGTGTTTTTCTTCATTCAATTAAAATTAAAAAACCCAAGCCCTCCCAAAATTCAGCACTTTCTCACCCATGCCAAAAATGCCTTGCGAAAGGCACTCTTTGCAGAATGAAGATAGAATTTCTAATTTTTACAGGAAATTCAAGTCATCTTTTCAACTCTAAACACAGAAGGCAGTGGAAGGGTGGGAGAAGAAACATAACCCAGATTCTGAATGATCTTAGAAAAAAAAAAGACTTGATTCTTACTCATCCCCTACTCCCAATTATCTCCTACTCTGCAGTCCAAGTGCTTTGCCAGCTCCTCCTCAGACATCCTTAAGGTCAGTTGGTAACTCCTCCATTATTATCATGTCTATAAAAATAAGTTTTGTTGTTCCTTCCAAAGATCAGGGCTCCATATCCTGCTTGTCTTCCAAAATGTGGCAGGGATGTTTTTCTCACCCAGCTGCCTTCCCTCAGTATCCCTCATAAATTAGTAACTTGAATCCATCAGAGCCTGAGGGTTTTACTGACTGATCAGACATTGGGGAGCAGCCCCTCTCTGTCAGAGCCCTTGCCTGACTGCTGTGTAAACACAGTGCAGAAATTGAAGCATTTTGTCTCTGCCACTCACAGTGGGAACGGATGGACTGAGCTGGCAGTGCGAGACACTAATTCTGCCTTTCCAGTCACTAAGTCAGAGCAACAAAACCTTCTGCCTGCCTCCTAGGTTTAACACCTTACAGAAAGACTAAAAATCACCCACTGAAAAGAAATTCAAAACATAAAACCATTTTAAAATGCTAGTTCTAGTATTTTAACTGTATTTTGATATTATGGACTGAAACAACGAGTAAGAAAACATAAAATGTTCATTTTAATAACTAAGGGTTCTGGGCTAAGGATTTATTTCTGAATTATAAGCAATGAATACGTATATCTATATCTATCTATCTAGATACATGGATAGTGAGGAATGTAATAAATAGGAAGCAAAACCCAAGAGAATTTGTGACCAATCCTAGATTAGTGAAAGTTAGAGGTGTATCAATTACAAGTTACAATTGACAGGTGTTTAATTAAAAGTAACATTGAATACAAAAGCACCTCTACTCCTGGCCTGAAGGCTCCCTATATCTTTTGCTTTATTTAAAAAAATTTATTAGTGCTGCTGTTTGTAGGTTGATGTGGCAAAAAATGTAAGCTTCTTTTCTGCCTACACATTAAATGAAATTGTGTACTTTCATGGCTAAAAATGGGTCTAAATGTACAAAAAGTGCAGGGAATAACAGAAGTGCATAGGAGACAAACAGTAATAAAACAACCATCTCTGTGGGTCAGACAATGAATGTGTGATGCACTGAGTTGAAATTCAATTGAAATGGTGGCTTCACCAAATTTTTATAGATTTTAATTCTCAAATACTCTGTTTCTAGATTAAAAATTAGTCTGATGACAACATGATGTAACTTATTGCCTTTAAAGGAATGCATAAAAATTCTTAAGGATTCATCTGGAAAAAAATGAGTTTAAGAATAACAGCTTCAATACTATATGATTTTTCCTTTTCATATTGTTGAAAAAGCATTATGCATATTGCTGTGCCTTGTTTTGTACATTTGGCAACTCTCAGAGAAGATATTATGGTTGAGGAGATTCCTGTGAGAATCTCTTTTTTGACTGTCTCTCTTGGGTGCTGTATAGTGTAACTAACTTTTAAGTTTCTCCAATGAAAGATGGTCTAATAAGACATGTTAGAGACAACAACTGTTAATAGACAATGAGAATTGACTGTAGTTCAGTGGGACAGAATGCTGGTGGAAAGTAAAAAAACTAGCATAAAACACCTTCTCTTAATGGAGTATATATAATATTGTCATGCATTGACATTCACCAGGGAGTAGCTAACTCTTACTAAACTCACACCACAGGAAGCCCAGTGCTATTCTGCTCTTACAACCCAGCACAAAACACATTTAGAACATAGGCAATATAGAAAGCACAGAGAAAAACCTACACGTGCACAGGACAGATCTGTGTTCCCTTGCTGTTCTTATCTGAATTACAGAGTGCATGGTTCTTCTGAGCAAGGTATTTAACAAATTGAGAACTGATTGTAGGGGAAATTATAAGTAAGAAGAGTACTGCTGGTGGAAGACACTTTAAAATATACATAAGGCTATTGAAGAATGTCAAGCAAAAATTCCATGAGGATGAAGAGAAGTGTTCATTGGATAAGGAACCTGAACTCTTAAGCCAGCAGCTAGAATGAATAACATACAGCTGCTCCCAATACAGGCCACACTTTACATATCTTGTTTCAAAATAATCTCTACATTTTTGATATTCCCTAAAAGACTTCTTGTCTGTATGTGGGTGTGCCTGACTGAAATGAGCAAGCAATTTTGTGGATTGTCATTCCGTGTGGAAGACAAGCGTAAGACTGGAATAAGAGATTAATATAGGACATAGAAAAGTCTCCAACGGAGACTTGCTCAGGTCACTCTCAAATCTCCTGCATAATACCCACTTGAGGAAAAGGAAAGTAAGAAGAGAGATAACCAAGCTAGAGTTTGCTGACAAGTGCAGACTGAGCCTGTGCATGCCTCTGTTTTCCACAGCAGTGATAGTGAGGAGTCTCTTTGAAGGCAGAGAGTGGGCAGAGGACTTTTCAAGTACAAAAGTAGCAGATGGAAGAAGTGCATTAAGATAGCACTGGTGAGGTGGTTGGGGGTAGCAAAGAGCAACAAATCTTCCTGGTCTGGATGGCAGGAGCCCAGTGACAGAAGAATCTGGGAGCAAACAGTGGGTTTCAACTACCTTAGCGCTTGAGATGCATTTGGAAAAGCAGCAGCAGGAGTCACAGGCATGCAGTCGAGTGCATCAGGGAGGACTGGATGATTTTAAAGAGCCTCACCTGCATCTGGTCAGCAACAGGCCCTGTTACGGCCATCAGGAAAGATCAACTGCAGCTGCACAGTGGCTGAAAGGATGCAGGGCTGCAATAAATCAGAAAGAGTACAGAGAGCAGCACTGCTCAATCTATGGGGATGTTTCCTCTCCCGTGGATTTCATGTCTGTCCTGAGCTTTGGGAATGTCTTTGCAAACTGACACAAAGCACAGGCAGCTCTCTCCAGCTTTTCAGGTGTTGCGGCGGGAGTTTTAATTTATTTCAAGTTTTTGTAAGATGGTTCGTTCTATGTACCCCTTTTTATGTTGGTTTGTTCCAGTTGTCCATCTTTGTAGACAATCCCTTGGTTAATCAAAAGTTTCTCCCTCACTTCTGTCAGTCAGCATTAAGTCTTACCCCTCCTTCCAGAATGTTCCCTGTTCCGCAGTACCCCATTGGTTCCTGTTAGCCTAGTTCCTCCTTCCCTGAGCTTCATTGCCTCCTCGCTGTGTCAATCACCCCTAATCTCCTCCCTGTCCTTATTTTGATTGGTTGTACACCCTGAGACCATCCCTGAGTCTAGCCATATAAAAACCCCTGTCACCAGCTTAGAGCAGCCACTTGTGTGGAGAGCCCCACTGTGGTCTCTCGTCCCTGTTGGTTAGGCTTCAGAGAGACGATCCCTTCAATAAATTGCCGTTGGATTGCTTGTCTCCTGGAGTCCCTCTTTCGCTCCTTGTCTCTGTGGTGTGCTGATCAACTTTGTGTATCCACGGCCTAGAACTGCAGGCACTTTGAGAGGTCTGAAGAGGCACTCGCTCCTTGTTGCAGTGTACACCTAAGCCGGGTGGTGACGAGACGCGACGTTCAGGCTCTCAGGATTCCCTATCCCAAAGGATGGTGGCCATTAAAAAGCTTTTAAGTTCTGATTTTAGAGGTGGTCAGTCCTAAAACTCCCATCAGGCTCAAAGTGGATTGCAAAAATGTATTCCTAAAACTGTATTTTTGTGAGAAGAATTTAATTTGAGAAGAATTTAATTACCTTTCCATTACAAAGATAAAATTGCTTATTTTTCATTGCTGACTGACAGATTCTTTCATTCTTTGACATTAAGAATTCATCTCAGTAAGGTTATCGTTTTACCTTTGGGTTAGAAAAAGTCATGAAACAACAGAAAAGAAAATCCCAGTTCCAATAAAACAGAAGAAGAGAGAAGTAATTTGTTTAGTTTTCTTTCTGTTTGTTTTCTTTTCATCTTTGTGAATTCAAGCTTTCAATTACACAATAAGAAATCCTAGTTCTGCAATTTCCTTGCAGGCAGGTAAATTCATCTGACATGAACACTATTAGAAGGTTAAATCTTTGTCATCAAAGCTGTGAATTCTGTTCCCATTGGAGTTAATGTTGCTTGGTGCAGACAGAGGGCTTTCCCCTTAGGAGCAATCTGAGGAGGAAATATTGCTAATTTAGAGAAAAGCCTGAAAATTGGAACAATAGCTTTAAAAAAGATTAACCAAGAACCCAAAATAGAACAAGATGTTTTAATTTAGATATTAAATGAAGTCTAATTTAACTTTCATGTGTGGGGAATTATGAGCAGCTGCTAGAAGAGTTTGCATTTTGGAGCATAGAATCTCCAGAGACTGGGATCAGAAGGATGGCAATTCTCTTTCCCATTCTGACACAGACTTTTCCAAGTCTTCAGATCAAAAATATTGTGCAGAAGGAGAGCACTATTTGTAACAACCATGAGAGTTACAAATAGACTATATTCACAGTTCCTCAACTTTTGAGAGGGAAAAGTCAGAAGTATGGGTAACTGAGATGCTTTCACTCTGTTACTACTAAATAAATTTTAAGGGATATATCTCTGAATAAACTTTCAGTTAAATGTCAGAACACATTCCTGCTTCAAAGCAGAGTTTAAGAAGTGTGCAAAGGTTCCTTCTTAGCCTCCCTGCATGCCTTCTCTTTAGTAAAAACACAAGTGTCACAGCTTTAAAATCACTGCATGAACCAGAGTCACCTGGGCATCCCAGAAGTCCTTCAAATGGAGAGTTGATGGAAATCCTCACAAAGGCAGGGATTAGAACCACTGAACATGAGGTATTAGAGACAACACACATATTTATCAGGTCACTGTGTCTGTGACAGAGTTCACTTGAATGTCTCAAACATTCCCTGTGCCTACCAGGTGCATTGCCCTGCTCTGTGCATTGAAACATTCCTTTGGCACAAAGGACTGCAAATATTATGGTGGCAGAAGGCTCAGAGTTATCCTACAAATGCCACTGATACCTTATTTACTCTATCAAGAAAAAGTGCAAAGGGAAAGTGGCCAAGGAAGAGAAGCTGAAATATATAACAGCAATTCTGAATTAAACAGGGTTTCTCTTGCAAGATCATGTTTCTTCTCCAATTAGTATTGATACATTTTAGAGGAAATTACTATTGATTGCTAGTTTTGGAGGAAAAAGAGAGTGGGTACTGGCTTCATTTTTCCTTTGCAAATACTTATATCATACTTTCCTTGTAGCCATTTTTAGATTATTGAATGAAAATGAGTCATGACCTACTGGATTTGGTTGATTTAGTGGGCACTGCTCCATATAATAAAACGGTCCAGCATTCCAACAAGTGCTGGAATAACAGTTTTTGTGGAACTCACAGGCTGATATTTGAATGCAAATGGGTGCTGGTATAGCACAGGTGATGGTGCATGGGGGAATGGAAAAATTTTTTCAGAGGACAGAAAATGGTTAAAAAGTCCCATTTTACTAAACACCCTGGGTTGTGGCTGACATGAAACATACCTCTGCAGTATTTTCATATTTCCTTCTTCCAAGGAAGGACCACTGAGGTCTAGGAGAGGCAGATGGACAAATAAAAGTGAATCCAGGTTGACATCAACCCCTTCAGGGTTCATGGTTGAGCTGCAGGGCGATGGAAATTTTCCATGTCTTTTTAGCATTAAAAATCCCAAACCCAAAGATTCTTTTGAAAAAGGGAAAGACCAACGATTCAGTCAGCTAATGAGAACGTAAACTGCTGAGATCAAAGTGTCAGTGCAAGCAATTGGTCTGAAATATGGAATCCTAATCACTGGAACTGATGGATAAGAGGAGAACCATTTCACATCTTACAAAGCAAAATGTAATTATTATGAAAGTGGTGATAGGGCAGGTAAATGACTTGCCCCCAAATTTAAAAAGTCAAACCTAGTTAGTTTTATCTCAGATAATAAAAACAGCAGTGATAAGACTGTTCCAGATTGGTGAAAAATTAATGAAGTCTTTAATGAACTTTATGGCAAATTACATAAATCAGACCTAACTTAATAAAAGCCCAGAAGATTTTTAGTAGTGATTAGATTTTTCAATTGCTGAATGACAAAGAAAATAGCTACAGTAAAATCCTCTCTACCCAACTGGAAGATTCTGAAAGACATTAAAATAGAAGAACCAGAGTCAATTAACAATAGTTTCAACAGAGAGATCATTAAATAAGCCTAGAGTTTTATTTTGAAATGATCATTTGCAGAGCTGACCAAAGCGTATTTGAAAACCCCTCATAGCCAACAATAAAGTCAATGCTTCTTTTTGGATGAACATGAGGAAAGAGCTGTGCATGCTGTGCAGACACATAGAAAACAACATGTTTCACACAGTGAAGGGTTTTGCTGGAGTTAGGGTAAGTAATAACCAGCCTTAGATTGTAATGTTTCAAAAATTATTTAAATAAACCCTAAAAAGGAACAAAAGACAGAGACAAGATGGATTCCAAGGGCTTTATTAAGAGCAGGGTTCCTTGTAGCAGCTTTGTGAGATAAATTTGCATTAAATGCTCAAGTGTTTGGATGTAGACATATTTTAAATAGGCAGAAATCTCAACAGGGATATTTAGTAGTAGACAGAGACAACAACTGGGCCCGATTTCTATTACATGTCAGTATGTTTGGAAAGTTGAGTTTCCTTCTTGCTTCTGAGACGTACTTGCAATTAAACCATCAATAATTATATGTTGAAAACTTATTTCAGATTCAGAGGAAAGTCTAAGCTTTGCGCAGATTTTTCTAATTTATGTTACTTATCAGGGACCAGTGAGGGAAAAAGAAGAAAAAAGATTGTGCCTTGTCTCCTAAGCCATGCCAATAAGTCTTGAGCCAAATCAGTCACATGAGAATCACAGGCAGAATCATTAAAAAGGCTGGTTTATTTTTGCATTTATCAAACTGGTGAAAAAAAATTGTCCTTCCTCTTTCTCAGAGTTGCAGAGTTGTATCAGAAGTACTACTCTAATCAACTATGTCTGAGCCTATACAAGTGGAGAAAGCCATTACAGAAGTTAAAGATATCACAGAACGGTGAATGAAGAAGGGGATTAGTGGCTTGCTTCCAGCAAGATGGCACTGAACAACTGGCAGGCCATCAGATAATTTGTAAAGGCAATAATCTTGTATTACTTTTTTATAAGAACACTCCTCCACACCAATACATGTTGTCACTCTGTATCTTCTACAGCACCAGAGATCTCCCTCACTGTCTTGGTTTAGGGTAAATCTGGGAGGAAACCCCTGAAGGGGTCTCTCCAGAAAAGTAGATCCAAGCCACTCCTCCCCCCAGCCTGTTCAGGAAATGGATTTCTTGGAGAAAAGTGGAAAAAACTATTTATTTAACAAACAAAACATCCACAAGCATAAAGAATGAACAATACTACACTATACTAAAAAACCTCTTGCCGTTTTGAAGAGATGTCAAATTCAGAAAGTCTTTTCTGTGGGTGTGTCTTTGGTTTCCTCTCAGTCTCAGTCTCTCCAAGGCCTAAGTCTCTCTCTCTCTTTCTCTCTCTCTCCGAGGCTTGGGCCCGGCGTCCTGGCTGCAGTGCAGCTTGGGGCGGGGGCCCGGGCGATGGTCCTGGTGTCCCCGGATCAAGCAATAGCACAACAATCCCAAAAAACCTTTGGCCTCAGCTAATTAACAATAAAAAAACCAACTACAGAAAAAGCAAAAGAGAGCTCTCCGCTGTCTGTGTAAACAACACAGAGTCCAGGAGAAGGAATACTGAAGGTGTTATCTCTATGTTTTGAAAACAACTGCCTCAGATGTTCCATCACTTGCTTCTCCTTCTACCCGCTTTGCTCTCAGATCCAGTCTTAAAGGTGCAAGACTTATTTCTGGGCTAAACAGACAAATGGGGATAAAAGCATCATTGCAGGTCTGGAGTGAAAGCTGACAGAATATAAGTCAGTGAAGTTTTTCTCCCAAGACAGGTTGTACAAAAGTGCCTTCTACCCCAGCCACAGGAAGGAATGAGCAAGAGTTTTCCAAGAAGCACTACCATCTCTTGCAGACAAGGCTGCTGCCCAGGAAAAGCTGTGCTGCTTCCAACCTTGGAAGTTTCCAAAATACATCTGGATAAAGCCCCAGGTAACCTGGTCTTATCTGAGAGCTGACTGTGCTTTGAACACAAGGTGTCATTAGAGACCTCCTGAGGCCCACACCAGTCTGATTATCTGATGACTTCAGGTGCAGCTGGACCATCACTGTGCCCAGGCACAAATATGGAATTTTCCTTCAAGGGTATCCTTGTAGTTCTCCTTTAAAAAGAGGTTAGAAAAATATGCCCAAACTATTTGTATATAAATGTGTAACAATTTCTGATGGAAGTGTGCTCCATGCAGAGTTGTGCTGTAGCCATGGCAACTTCCATTGAGAGAGACATCCATTGTAAATCTATAAAGATCTCATTTAGAAAAGATTTAGTTGTACTACTCACCAATTTATGAATATTCCAATCATGTAAAAAACACCCCAGTTTCTTACAGAATTGTTTTAAATAGTGCAGCTGTGTGATTAAGAATGCTATTAGAAGCATTTACATTGAACAGGTTTTAAATTTTATTTTATGATTCTTCTGCAACTTAGATATTTTGGAGACTAATTTGGAATCCTTTGCTATAAAATCATTACTTAGTCATTATTTAGTCTGGCTTCTAATACTCCACTCTCCTTTGCCTGATTATATTTTTTTCACATGTAGACTACTGGGAAATACGTCTTAAAATACCCAGCTTCTTGTATGAGGGCAAATTCACAAATAAAGAAAGGTTTACCCCTCTCAGTACTTTAGCTGTGAGTTTTCTTTAAAATCATCTGCTCTCTGTTGCCTCTCACCTAAGCAAAATGCTTCCCTGTTGTTTCTGCCCATCTTGTAACCTTTCTCAGTGGATTTTGGCCTTTATTTCTCACTAACATTTTGTAAATTCTCAGATGGTGGTCTTGTCTCTAAGGCATCAAACTCAGTGTTGAAATTTGGGAGTGTTGTTTTGTGTCTTGCTCAAAGGCTGATTTACCTACCTGCAACCACATTTTAGGATACATAGAAATATGTCCTTAGAGGAGAGATTAAAAATTTGCAGGGGACATTAAGGTTATTGTTTTTATTTATATATATTTTTTACTGTTGGTTTACTAGTGCAGTCAAATGCAGAAAGAGAATCAATCATGAATCATCCAAGCTCTGCCTGCTTTTCTTAACATTAGAGTGGAACAAATCCCATTCAAAATATATTTCTTTGCTTGGGAAGTTATCAGCCAGACATCAATAAAGTTGATATGTGCCAAATAGCATTTTAGAAATTCAGAGCAGCATCCTCAAAAGATCACAGCTCTGGGGACAAAATAGCTCAGGTAATATTGGATAACTGAGCCTATTCATGAAGCAAGGGAAGTGGCTAAATATATTGGTATGATTTTAATTTTTTAGGGGGTGTCTTTTTTTTTTTTGATACTTCTCTGATCCTATTTACATGGGAATTAAGACCAGCATCTACAGATGCCCAAGAGCCTTCTAACAAACTCTACCTGATGATTAGCTGCGCAAAGATATGAGAGGCCTTGGGGAACCTCTGATACATGCAACCAAGCTTGTTCAGGCCACCTAGTTTTTGTACTGACAGCACAATTTCTGCAGATCTTAGAGGGAAGTAATAACTTTTCCTGGAAGAAACACAGATCTCCTGAAATGGCTTGGGAAAAAGTCAGCATGTCCATTGTTAAAAAGAGAGACCCCAGACTCTCTTTTTAGTCAAAAAAAACCCCAGCAAAATGGAATCAGGGTAAAACAAAATGGAGGCCTGGGCACAGAAAAAATATTGTAAAAGCAAAATGGAGGCCAAGTGCGCTCTTTAAACACAAAATGGCACTCCTGCTATATGTCAATTGAATCAATAAGTGACAAAATGACACCTTCCCCTGGAAGTAACTCTCATTTGATGTGTTAATATGAAAATTTTAACTTTTAGGGGGTGACTAAAACAACAGAATGCCTCTACTTAAACTTAATCTTACAGATGGACAAGAAAACTGATGAGGACCTTTCCGCGTTACCCTTGAGTCGGTCAGTGGTCCGCAGAGCTTTGGCTTTTGCCTCACCCTGGAACGTCACTGACATACCACCACGACACACAATGGTGTGTGTAATTTGTGATTGAGCACCGCAATACGACAATTCTTAATCTGTGACTGAGTATCGTAACTTGCAATATATCTCAATTTGTGACTGAGTACTGCAACACAACAACTGGAGGTGGCTGTCTCAATCAAACTGTGGTTCCTCACAAGCACGGAAGTAGAGAGGCAGCCTGGAGACACGCCTGGAGACACGCCCGGAGGCAGCGAAATGTTTAAAGTGTCCCTCGAGCCCGGAGACACGCCCAGAGGCAAATTAAAATCCAGGTAAAGCAAAGCACTCGAACCCAGTGTAAACACAACTAACACCAAGCATCCCTGCAAGTGGGGCTGACACAACAAACCCACTGTAAGCAAGACTAACACCATGAACTCTTTTTAGGAACCAGCATCAAGCCTCTCCTGACGCAGTGTTAACATCAATCAGAAAAGCAACAAACTGCAGTTGCTGAAACCAGATTCTGTATATAGAGATGGATTTAATTCTCTGGAAGAAATAAATATAAATACAGTAGCCACTGTTGAAAATAACAAATGAGGTTAAAAAATGCACGATTAGTCATTTGGGCCCACAATTATGGGAAATTCTGAAGAAGGGTTATTTTAAACACAAAACTTGCACTGACAAAAATGGCAGTAAATGTTTACATGCTCCCTGCAATGGCAATGGGGATTTTGGTTGGATTGGAAGCAACTTGAAACTGAAAAACAGTGGTAGCAGCCTCTCACTGAAGAGCTAATCAGGCAAGGAATATAGGGAGATCATCCACAGGAGGGACCAGTTTCTGAGTATGTAACCCTTGTTAACTCTTATTCTTGAACTTAAAATGCTTTGCTCTCACCTCAGACTCTGAACTGGATTAAAAACCACTAATCTATTGTAAGAATCATCAAAAAGGGCTAATCTGAAATAGTTATTTAATCCTAAATGTAAAATCTGTTTTTATACAAATTAGTGACAGTGTAGAAAAATCCCAGCTGTTCAGTTTAAATCCTGGCTCTTCCTATGCACTTGAGTAACAAGGTGACAGGGAATCATCCACCACTACTGGAAACTGGGAAAAAGCAGTGGAGTTTTTTCAGCAAGGCCCCATATGTAGAGTACAGAAGCTGCATCAGGAACTAGGTGGGACAATGCTAAGGGAACCCTCAGCATGCAATCTTGGTGTTTCTCTTGCATGTAAAATTGCAACAAAACACAAAATTGCATAGACCTCAAGAAAAATTCAATAAACCAAAGTGAAATTGGGAAAAAAGAAGTGCAAGACTTCTGATCCTCAAATCATTTATGCTGTTACATCAAACTATCTCCCTCCTCTATACTAAAACCAAGACACTGCTATGAAGACCCTGAAAATGCTTTACTTGGATACAAAATACTGACTAAATACAAATAAAAAACCAGAAGTGTTATGTACTTCAGTGTGATTGCAATAACAGATAGTTTTGCTTGTTGAAAGTGTATCTTGAATTTTTAGCTTTTTGCCTTTCTTAACCCCAGTAAGATGGAAGAGGAAGCAAAAATAGAGATAGAAGCACTAGTCTTGTGAAGAAAAAAAAAAAAAAAATCACACAGCTGCTTTTTAGGACTTGAAATAAAGTTGCCTAGGAGCCATCCTTCTTCTTCATTGCTGTTTCTGTCTCTGCCTCCAAACAAAAGTCATCTGCACCTCATGTTAATATTTTCTTATTGCATCACATCTTTGATTTGCTTTTCTACTACTGCTAGAGTGCCTTACTGTCTAATTCTATCCAGTGTGCAGTGCCTGGCAGTCTGTGATCTTCCAATCCATCTGTGCTCCCCATCATTTAGAAGAATCTACTTTCAAAATCACAATGTTAGCAGCTCTAGGGACCTCTGCAGCTGCTGAGGAAATCTTCCTGCTTTTTTTGTGTACCACAGGACACACTCTGTCCATTATTCCAAAGGGAAGCTGCAGCTCAGAGTCTGCAGGCAAAACAAATTTTGATGGTTCAGATTTTATCACTGCTTTAGTATAAATATTGCGGCCATATTGGGAAGAATAGAGGGTTGATACTGTCTTGAATATCATGGCTTAAAAGTTCTCAAGTTTGGTGTCCTGTTGTCACTCCTGCTCGCTGAGAGGGTCCTACTGATCTTTATGTTGTTGTTGTTACTGTTGTGCAGTAAACATTCACCAATTTTGTTCTTAATCGTGACATTTAAAACCAGCTTTGTTTGCTCCTAATCTCTCCCCAGAGCAGCTTCCCTGAATTGACCTTGTCTTCTGGTTGTTACTGAGCGTATAGATGTTTACAGGGACAAGGATGGAAATTATTTTAGCTAACTGGTGTGATGTTTATTCATTAACTCAGTTTTAAGAATGCCTGCCAATGCTGAAGGAAACATAACTCTAATGAAGCACTTACAAAATACCACAGAAAACCTAAATTAGTCTCTGAGGTTTTCAAAATATTCATTAAAATATATCAGAATGCAGAAGGCTTTTCAACCACAAAGACAACCCTATTACTGCAAGTTTCATTATGCGTTTTCAGTTGAAATAATCATATAACATTTAACATAAAGTAATAAACCTAATTCTATTTTGGTCCAATCTGCACTTTTTGAAAGAAGTATAAGGGATTTATTTTCTAAAATATCAAAGATCAAACAGAAAGAATGATAATCCATATTTGAGCAAGTTCTGCATAATTACATTTAATTCATTTAGGAATGCATAGGACAGTTCCAAAGTTGAGGAAAATATTTCTCACTAGGTTCAAGGTTTTCCATAATATTTCTACTCAACATTTCCACTAAAATTAGCAGAAGAGTTCAGAGTACACTGAACAATGCTTTTCCTTAATGGAGCATAACTATGAAAAAAGTACAACACTGGTTCTTCTATTCTGGGATAGAGGAATTATCAAAATGCCTGCTCTTTCAATTTTCTCTTTATGCCAATCATCAAACTGGTCTCTATTTTTTATGAAAAATGCAAATGGAATCTTTGTTGGGTGGCCTGGCAAATAGAAGCAGAAGCAAAATAGAGTAAAAAAAAATAACTTAGATGGTATATGTGAAAAAGGGTGATATAAAATTTGGTAAATTCATTCTTTTTAAAAATTATAATCTGCAGAAACAATTTAATCTTTCCCTTAAGAAATTTGAATAAATGTGGTCCATGCCCAAGGGTACCAGAGATTCTCAGGTCTAGAAAAGTGTAAGAGCCCTGGAAGCAGGAGAAAACATGCAGCAGCCACTTATAAAGAGGGCAAGATTGTTGATTAGTTGTACTTTTTAGTGTAGTGAAGAAGTAGAAAACCTAGAATAGGAAAGGTTTAGATTCTCCTGGTGTGTTATACAAGGCAAGTTAATCCTGACAGAAAAAGGAGTTAATATTTTTAATTTTCAGTCTTTCATTAATGACTCTTTTCCTTTCTGCCCTCTGTGAGTAGAGTATTACTCTAAAGTTAACATGCACAGAAGGATGATTTTATTGAATGATTTGCTAAGACCTCGTGCATCATTACCCCATTAAAATATAATGAATAATCATTTCTGTCTTGTCAGTAAATAATGTGCAATAATAAGGGCTGATAGCGGTTTAAACCCACACCTGAGGAGGTGAATGCAACATGGAAAAGGCAGCTAAAGTACCCAGGGCCCTCTTAAAGAAAACTCTTTGTCAACTGTACCTTAACTGGATGAGAATTCCTAACAGAGAATTTAGTCTCTTATCAACTGTATATCATTAAGAGATGCAAATTTAAGTGTTATTTTGTATATTGATGATATGCATTTGCCTGCAGATTTCTCTGCACTCAGCTGCTTTTAGGTTCCTTAAGACATTTCCCTTAAAATTCTTCTAAATACAGAATTTCTGTGGGAAACTGTAAGAGTTTACTTATCCTGGGACAGAGGTGAGAGTATTGTATTGGTACAGAGAGGATGGGTTGCTTTTCTTTTGTATTGGATTATGCTCTGTTAAGATTATGGTAATGAGTCTTTAACAGATAAACCTATAGAAGCCTTTGAAAACCTCAACAAACCATTTAAAATAAAGAGAACAAAGAACAAAAGGACATACTCTCAGAAAAAAGCTGTACCAATACTATACAAATAGCACCTACAGAGGCTCCTTGAAAATATAAAAGCCAAGAATTTACCTTACTTACCCCTCAGTGAACATTGACCATACCGACTCTTAATTCTTGCTGTAAAAATTGGTCCTACTCATGGCTTTTGAAAGCACAAACTGTGTAAAATGTTTTGAGTTTTACTTGAAGGTCTGGAGATTGACTACTCTAGAACTAGGCAGAAAAATTACTAGAATTGTCATGCATCATATCCATTTTGCTGGGGTCAACAGAGAGCTTACCAGAAATGTACATTTGATTTGCTTTAAAAAAAGCGACAGTTCTAAAGTGTTCCTGATAATACTGTAAAATTTCATGGTCACTTTGTTACAGCTGATTTGATTGGCACCTCAAGGTAGTCCAGTAAATATTAAACGGCTCTCAGCCTTTTTCTTTTTTTGTCAGTAGAGATTCAAAATCCTTTTGGTGGATTCAGAGACTGTTTCATATGATATTTTATTAACTCCTGCAAACTGTATGAAAACAATTCAAAATATCTCTTAGATAAAACAGCTTTAGCAAGAGCTAAACTGAATCCCACGATTCAGCAATATCCCATATGATGCCTCATATGTCACATATGTCCTGCCTGGATCTTGAGAATGAAGGTGATTTTTTTTTTCCTGTAGGATTTCAATCTACATTAGAACAAACCAAGCACAAGTGTGCTCTCCCTCCTGGATCTCCATCTTCGTAAAATGCTATTTTTGTGTTGCTCTGTGCTTACATCACCCTGAGATAAATTGAGCATTTATCTTCCAATGACTACTACTTGGGGTCTTGGAACTCCCTTGATATTTGCAGGCATGACCCACTGAAGAAGGTGGCTTAATTATAATTAAATTCATACAAGGCTATTGCAAACGGAGACAAGCAATATCCTTTCCAAACACCTGCTGATACAATCTCCCATGTTGGCCTCAGGTGTGAGATACAGATTTCAAATGGAACTTTGGAACCGTCCTAGTTTGCCACTGATTGACAGCAATAATTTTTTGTTTTGGTTTGGTTTTTTTGCGTTTAGTTTATTCTTTGTGCTATCTCTGAGGCCCATTTGCAAAAGAAGATGATAACCTAACTCTCAACTTGCTAAAGCATGAATGAAGAGTAGCAAAATGATTTTTAATGTGGGAAATGTGAAGCCATATGGAATTCCTTTTATGGCATAAGTAGACCTTTTTACAGTTTTTCATATTAGGTAACTTTCAACATTGATAACGAGAGAACACCAGATTTCTAGGGAAATCAGGCACTTCTGGCACTAAAACAGCTGCCACATCCCTGAGAGGCATGGCCAGAAATGGCTGGGTATTGGTTTTTAGTGGCACTTCACACCTAAACCAGCCCCCTGAGGCAAAAGCCCTGCACTCAGAATTTTTACATTTTGTTTGAAACTCAAAAGCATATAAAACCCCATCATATACAAACCCAGTTATAGTCATAAATGAAAAAATAATCATGAAAGCAACTCTTACCAACAAACTTTTTGTCTTATGAAATTCGACTGATAGCACACAAAGATAACGATTGTTGAGCCATTAAGTAGAAAAATGGAACACGTGAAGAAGAGGTTGCTAAAGCAATACCAGTTTATAGGCACACAAAGATATTAATGAAGAACTTCACAGTTTCTGTATAAAACACATAAATGTAATGAGAAATGTTATTTCTTTTACTGCAAAATTGAAGAACTCCCTATTAGCAGATTCTGATTGGCAAGAAAAAAAACAAAACTGCACTGTCCAAACAGAATTTACTGAAACCCAAAAAAAAAAAAAAAAAAAAAGTTAAAATTTTGAAATCAACTAGAACATCAACAGGAGATATTAATATTAAATGGCTATAGTCCCTTTATTGTGATCCTGCTCTTACATTTCCACAAAAGACAGTGGGATCCCTTGCAGTTTTTTCTCACTCCATCCTGACACATCAAGCAGCAGTTGAATTACTTGAATTCTCACAACTCTACCAGCAAACTGTATTTTACTCTGCTAGTTTGTTACCCTGGCAAGGGATGTGATAATTACTGAGATCACAAGGGCACCATCTAAAAACATTGTCACCTTCCAACTCAGTGGTACAAATAGACTTGTCTTACATGAACAGCAGAGCTTACTATGGATGCCAAAATTCACTTAAGGGAACAATTTTTTGTCTGCAGTTAAAATAGCTGCCATTTTTGATTTTTTTTTTGAAATGCCTGTTATTTAATTATTACATTTTTAGAAAGCACAGCAGATTGACCTAAGTAATTATTTTTTTTTATCCACAGACCTCTAATTGAACTGTCTTTGCCATCATTTTTATTGCAGGCAACTCCACAACTACTATTTTCCATGTGGGTAGCAGGACTGGCCATTAAGTCAGAGACCTTCCAAGGAGTCCTATTCAAACTAATGTTCATTCTGCAATATCCACTGTTGTTGCCTCCAACGCTCCCTTTGTTGGGCTTGTCTTCCAGATAGACTACAGGCTTTTTCAGGCTGTCATTTGCCTAAGTGCTGTTTAACACTGATTCCTTTGTGTTTTGAACCACAGAAATGAAAGTACTGGACTTCTGTGCACTGTAAGCTTTGTCCGGGATAACCAGGTCACTCGGTAGGAAAATCTACTTTGACATAAGTCTTCCTGCTTGCCACAAAAAGGAATACCTGAGGCTATCAGATCTGTTCTTTCTGGAAGAACAGTGATTACCTAATTCCAAAAAAAAAAAAAAAAGGCTGCTAACAAAGCCACCAAGAATCACAGTTTGATTGATAAGGGAGGGGACAACTCTCATCAGAGCTGTTATTTTGCTGATTATATGAACGAGGCCATAATTTAAAGAGCTTTCTGGCAGTAGGCTCTAATTCAAGAGTTCTGTCAATTTTGGTTTTCTCAGTAGGGTTGTAAGTGGGCTACTTCACACCTGTCCTTCACAGAGCTCTGCTGAGGAAGAAAACAGGGGAACAGCTTGCCACTAAATATCTACAATTTAAAAGGAAGCCTTGGAGAAAGAACTGTGCATTATTCTAGCAGGACCGCCATAAAGATTCTTTACCCAGAAGCACATTTTGCTGCTCATTCTTTTTACTATTCTACAGTCAGATAATTATAATGCAGTTACTCCTTTCCTATTCCTCTTTGAAAACAGTTCCACATGTTTGTCAACACATACCTCATTAAAACCCAGAAAATGCCTTATTCTGGAGAAAAGAAATTGTATTATATGGACAGAAAGAATTGGAGCATAAATTCGAGGAGGATGTTTGCTTATAAAACAAGCAAGAGCCTGTGCGTGCTTATTTAAAGTAAAAAAATATTCAGTGACATAATCAGGACTGTTTAGAAGAAAAAACCCGAGAGTGGTGTTTCAAAATCAAAAATAAACCAGAAAGATACTTTGAAAAAATCTCCTTAGAAATACAATGCTTAACCACTTGGTGTCACTCTTAACTCGTGCGTGAGTCAGCTCTGCACCATCTATGCCAGCAGGAAACAGCTGTAATAAAGAAAAGTGGCAGACTGGGCATGATTTCACTGTCTGTATTTTGGAAAGAAAATTCAGGTGTTCAGAGATTCAAACAGACTGACCTAACTATTCTGTAGAGGTTGCATGTTGGAGACATGTTTCACAACAACTTGCTGTCTGAAGTAGGCCATTCATAGTCCTTGGCATCTGCAAAAACTTCATCTATTAAACCCAACTGTTTGATTTGTTGTTATCTCCTCTCTAGTTCTCAACATGGATTGCAAATGGAAGCATCCCACAGTTGCTAACTTTTTGTACTGTTGTCAATGGAAATGAACTCAAAAATGTCACCAAACCCTTGTCTTGGTAACTATGGTTAGTGAGTAACCACGAATAGCTGCTGAGTGAATATCCTGCCTTAGTTGCAGGACTGGACTTCTTACATGAGCAACCTGAAAACCATCAATTTAAAACTTCTAAAAATAGTAGCCTTAGAAGCCAAATTGGTATTTGGCTTCTACTGTCCTGTAGGCCACATTGCTAAAATAACCTGAATAGATCATACTAATGCTGGCAAGTGCAAATATCACTCTATTTCATGCCAACAGGCATCATGGAAAATGGAAAACCCCAGCCCCCCAGCCATCATATCCAGCCCTTTCACAGGATGTTGCCTGGCAATGCATTCAGGCCCACTATGAACAAGTTTTTCCCAGCTTTATGTTAGCAACAACATTTGGCTGCCATTAGAATCACTGGCATTTACTGGGAAGGAGACAATTTTATTTCTCAGCAGAAATGTCACTGACAATGCACCCTTCTCTTGGCTTTGCCAGTGGGATGAAGAGAGAATAATGGATGAAAGCTTGAGAATAGGTAGCTTGGGAGACAGACACTGCTATTACATTACAGCTTCTTCATTCTGCTAGTTTCCAGGGAGTTGACTTTCATATTTCTTGCCCACAGAGAATTTAGAAAAGCAGTATTTATAAAACAACATACTCATATTTATAGTGTGGCTTATTAATGAGAATTTAGGAACAACATGCTCTGGGATTTCCAATACTTGAGTGACAATAAGGAAAAAAAGATAATAAGAAAGCAATAAAGGTCTCCTCTGCTGGCTTCCTGTTTCCTGGCAATATTCCTGGTGTTGCACATTTGGAAAGTGTATAAGGATTTTTTTTTTTTAATTTAAGATTTTTCTACTCATTCTGCATGTTATCTACTGCAAAAGGTAGTAGGCGAAAGCAGCTTACCCCTCTTCTCTTCTTTCCCCATCACACCATCTTGTTTAACGTTCAATTCCATCTTCCTTCCACAGGGTGATTCTGGGCAGCCCACGCTGTCATCTTCTCTGGTATCAACAGCAGGAAGGCAAATATGGTGCCAGTACCTCAGAACTGCACTGCTCGTACCTCACTCAGTGAATGGCAGTGCAAGAAGGGACATGCCATCCTCATCCCCTGCTCAGTGAGCACTGCCTCCCTCATTAGTATCTCTGCTCTCAATTCCCTACAATAGTTTGTAAATTCTCCTTTCTTGCTACCAGTCTTCCTGAATAATATTTATATTAACCTACTTCAGATTTTCTCCTGTGAGCTCAAAGTTTCATTCTAATTTAGCAAAGGGGGCTTGCAGGCAAAATTGATTTGTTCAGACTTATAGAAGCATTCTTTGGATTAGCAAAGAAATGAACTTGAGCCCACTGAACAACAGGCTACAGTACCACATCCTTCTTATCTTCATTGGCTACCTTAGGCTCCTGTTTGGATTTTCATATTTTAGGTTTCATATTTCTGATTCTGACAATGAACTGGGATGAAATCAATTGAGAGCTGCAATCAAGAACTGGAGTGCCTGGACCCAACAAGGATGAAAGCTGCTCCCTGGCACCACAAAGCATGGAACTGCTGAACTGTACCGAGCTTAAGAGGGTAACAACGCCTGGTTTCATGTTCACACCTTACATCTGGGTGTACTGCAAAGTAATGTTACAGAAAGCTGCTCTGAAGCATCATGACATTAGTTCCAGAACTGCTAAGCACCTGTGAACAAGTGACTCAGGGCTCTACCAGAAAAGGTAAATGATGAGAAATGACGTTTCACAGCAAAGGTAACATCTACCAAAACTTGCTAACACAAAGCAATAGTCTTTTCATCTCATTGACAAGCCCGTCACAATATCAGTGCATCAAGCCAATGCTTTCATTCACTCAGAATGTATATGAATGAGAAGAACTCCACTAAACACATACAAATCGTTAAATCAGGCATAGAAAGACCAGAAATCTCCAAGAAGGCTGCTAAGCAATGACAGAATCATCGCTTGATTACTCATTTCTGACTGCTCTGTCACAAACCCAGCATTGCTCCCAAGGTCTGTCACACAGCCGATAACCCACCAGCTGAGGTTGACAAAATACTACCACCTACTGGTCTTCCCATCAGAGAGGCTTTCAGCCCTTCATAGTTCCACAGAACCTCCGAGTTTTCCAGTTTAGCACTGGATTTCATGAGTAAGGCCATCACCCCTCAGAACCCCCTGCGGCAGTGCCTGCTGTTGCTTTGCTCCCTCTGCAGACGCGGCTCAGTTAGCGATGCCCAGGTCCTGGACAATAAATACCAGTGCTGCTCATCCTCACATGCCAAGCTGTACTCCAGGTGCAGGGGCTGCCTTGCAGCTCTGCCTCTGGCAACAGCCAGCAATGGGCTGGAAGAAAACAGCTTTCACTGGCACCCAGGCTGGGGGAAAAAAGGGCCATGGGCACAGGAGTGGGCAAGTTTAGGATGACCTCCTCTGTTCTTCTCCATTTCCCTTATCTCAAATTTCTTAGTTTTTAATCTCTTTGGCACAAACCCTGATTTCATCTACAGGTGCCTGGAATCACTGAGTTTTCTGTCTTTTATGGAATCTAAATAAGTACTTGGCAAGTGGCACTAATTTCACTGTAATATTACTCGTTCAGTTAAAAATATTAACCAGTTATTCTTAAGACAGCTATTTTTTAATAATTTATAATGATGAAATTATAGCAAAATTTAAATAATTTGATACACTTCAAGAGTATTTAGAGATGCAAGTGAAAGCAAAGTCTTGCATCTCTTCTGTCCAGCTGCCATTATGAAAGCCCAGGACAGAAGCTCTGACTGAAAATATATTTCTCCAGATAAAAATCCACAAATCCACAAGATATAGAGAAACAAGTAGGAGACTTCCCTGCACCTTTTATTTTTTCCAGAAAGGTGGTAGCTATTAGTTACTGAAGCCTACAAACATCCATGTAGTATAAAGAGGAAAAATTTCTGTTTCCTCTCTTTGGTCCCAGCCATACTCTGGCTTTTATGTATTTTATGTCAATTATTAAGCATGACTGCAGTTATTATACTTTTAGGTGTTGAAGCAACATCGCATTATTGGTTTTTAATATTATTTTGTGATTGAATACTTGAAGTCAGAGATAGCCTTGTTCTACTCATGTAATTTCTTTTATTGCATTGTTTTCCCATATAATATAGAAGGTTCATTAAGAAAGCAGGAAGCTGAGGGATATTACTGAAGGCACATACTTAAAGAAAAAGTACATAGTCAATACAAACATATTAATTGGTGTACATCACACAGCAATGATTCTTTCACCAATATGTTAAGGTTTTATGAGCCATTTTCTTTCTGCTTGTGTGGAAAGGCATTAATAATCAGCCAGTTGATCTAAGGTACATTTATACCATATACTTGCGTATTGACCGCCTAGGTCTAAGGATATCAACAGAGCAGAGATGTTTATAGCTTTGCATGCTCCAAACAACCAAACATTGCCTAAAGTAACTTTAAAACAAGGTGAGATAATCAGATTTAGCATGAGGTTGAAAGCATAAAGAAAGGGACCATATATATTAGATATTGTATCCTTTACAAGTGAAAGATGCATTAATAAGAGCTATTAAAAACTTGAATTAATGCATATTTTATAGACTCTACAGCATTAAGGGGAAGATTAAACTTAAAGGTGGCCATTTCAAGCTTTATGCAGCATTTTATAAATTTATTTCCATCCCTTGAAGTAATGTGGGTGTAATGCCAGGACACCAATTATGTTACCAGAGAGAAGTAACCATTTATAGCAGCTTTGCTGGAGATGCAAAACTGCAGAGACACCTTCAGACTAGAATTCACTGTTTTTATACCATACATAGAAAATAATATCTTTTTACAGCAGATACATTTTGTTTTCCTTAATATTTATCATTTTGGTAGATTTCAGGAGGCATTTAAAGTTCTCACACAAAGCATTATCAAGACTGAGGGAATAACAGAATTAGTTACTATAATTTGATTGAGTGACTATGAAAGACTCGGAATGTGATACAAAACCTACTGCAGCTAAACAAAAGAGTTGCACTGTCTGAAAAGTGTAACTTTACGTAAAAATCACTCAAGTTCACAGAACTAAAAGCCTGTTCCCATATTTCTGAGCCTTGGGCTCCCACGTGTTCTGCATTTGAAAATAGAATCTGTACTGACAAGTCATTCAGAAACAGTATGGGATAGTCAAGGGATCCAGAAGGGCAGAAAGCCCAAGCCAGCCCCAGAAGCCTCTTGTTGGAAAATCAAGGACAGAGTGAAAAACCAAAACTGAAGAAGAAAATTGAGAAGGAATATTGTAAAGAAAAGTCCATGTAAATGATGCGCAAGAAGGAGAGGTATGATGTATTTGCATTCAATATGCTTGGCTGATCACACCAAAGAGAGCCAAGAGACCTGATCTATCAGTTTTCCATTTCCAAATGAGAGCTACATAAAAATGGTAAGTTTATCACAAGAAGGAATCTCTCTTTTTGTTATGGAAACTTACTTAAAAGGTGTATTCTGCTTGTAGGTGTATGAAATTGGTTAAAGTTTATAGACTTGGAGAAAGTGCACATTAGTTACTAAAAGGTTTTAGAAAGGAAACTAAATTGGTATAGTTGAAAAGTGAAATCAATTATATAATTTGAAAGACGGTGTTTAGATTTTTTAAAAAAATTCTATTTCTACACAAATATAGGCAAGATAGATCTAAACCAGGAAGACCAAAACCAGCAATGAACTTGCTAACAGCATGAAATCTAAAACTATCTTCTATCAAACATGCCAGAGAGTCTGCAGGGTGAATATATTTTTATGAAGACAAGGTTATACACAGTTTCCTGCATGGATTTTGCTTATTTACAGAGGAATTACACTATGATATGCTTAGATACACACAGAAGAAGACAAAAAAGGCAGTTTGGCCCAGTGAGTCGTGCAGAGTACACTGTGGTCCCCTCCTAACTCACCACTGGTGAGTAAAGCTCTGCACCATCCCATGCAATGGCCATACAAAGAGTACTTCCATAACAAATAATGAGAAATTTAAGAAATGGTAGGACAAGAAACTAAAAATATGCCTGCATAGGAAAATGTGTTTTCACCTGTAATCTTTTTTTAAAAAACTTATTTCTTCCCCTATGTGACATGGAGGAAGTGTTTTTTAAAAGTGTTTGAAGACAAAGATGCCTTTATCTACAACCAAAATGCCTTATTCTCTGAAGTACAGTGTGGTAAGTGATTAACCAGCACTAGCAACACAACTCAGCTCGTAACGGTGGGAACTGGAGAACATAATCAGCAAATAATGCAAATTACTGCTAATCAAATAAATTAATTCATTGCCTATGATTAGTAAAGAATTCAATTCCATCTGCAAAGTGCTGTCTGTAGCAAATTCAGCCCAAGAATATGCAGCTTGATCAGTAAAGTTTGTAAATAACTTTGCAGCTGAAGTCTGTTTTTCAACTAGGGAAGTTGTAGCTCAGTTGCCAAAGTACTTCAAAATACCCACAGCTGAGATGTGGAGGAGCTCAGCTAGAGAGACAAGTGCCCGGATCTGTGACAAATTCAATAAATTAGGAGCGTATTCATCTTCACTAACAGTACAAAGAAGAGTATAAATAATATCTCAGTCATTACACAGCTCAGCTCAGAAAATGTACAACTACATGACCTGCAACGTGTAGTGTTAAATTAATGAATGCATCTCAGCCAAGACAGAGAGAATCTGGTCATTAACTTATCACCCTGGTGGCCATGGTATTTGGGAAGTTATGAGAGTGGGCCGTGCCTACAGGACAATACACTTGCCAGGGAATTGTACTGAACTATGAAAATCCTCTGCAGGACTGAGTTTCTCCAGGGATGCACCACGATGTTGTGGCTTACCATCTTTTAGGGTAACTCTTTTCAGTTTGGGATAAGACCTGGAACTGAAGTGTCATTTGTTGAGGTGTCTTCCAGCTGCATTGCCTTGTGACATGGTATTTTCTGTTTGCGTTCGAGCTACACTATCTGCAAGTATGGCAGGGATAGTTTCAGTTACTTTCCTGTCCTGAGATGGAGGAGGTGACTTTACAGTGCTGGGCTGTGCTTTCGTATTCAGTATGAGTGCTGCTCAAACTGGCCTACATAGTTAACCCCTGCATTTTGCTGTCAGCAAAGCAATGAGTTAAACAGGAAATAAAGGTGGCTGAAGAATAAGGCCCTTCCCCTTCCAAACTTCTCTCAACCGAAAAAGAGTCCTGCTCTTGTTTGCTGCTCAGTGACACGAGTAGCTTTGGGAAGGGGCAGTAGAAAGACAGGAGTGTGGAACAGGGTTTGCTGGCACTTCTTCTGCAAGGGATGCATGAGGCACTATGTCCTCACCAAATTTTGAGTCTCAGGAAGTCAAAGATCACCGTCTGGACTCTATAGCTACAATCTCAGGGGTGTTCAAAGCCAACCAGGAACCTGGAACTATTGCTATGCCTGCAGATTAACAAACCATGAGCATGTCCTTAGTAATATTTATTTGCAAAGCTCTTGTAAGGACAAAGCCTGTATTACTATCTACTAAAATCTGGAGAGTTGAGAACACAGGAGTTATGTCACACTTCCAACAAACTTTCAGTGACCCCTAAGTATAGATGTCTAAACACCTGAAAATACAACATGGTAGAAGATAAATAAAGTTGTAACACATATGCACTTTATTCCATATGAAAATAATGCTTGTTCTGATATAAGTAACACCCAACTCCCTGCAAGCTGAACAAACAGTAACACTAGATCAGAGTTAAAACTATTTTTCTGTTGGTTTCCTCACATGATCCACTCAGAACCTGGAATTAAAGTGGCATTTTGCTCTCTCAGGTGCTTTAATTAAAAAGTTCTGTTCATATTTTTTTCTTATTTTCATACCAAATTGACTTTTTAGAAGAGATTAGCATGGTAAATATATCCTGAAGTACAGAAAGCAAGTGCTTCTTGCATAAACTCTAGGAATAAACATTTTAATAAGTCAGTTGATGATTGAAAATGTTTCCTTTGTTGAATCTGATTTACTAAGAGCACAAAGAACAGTAACAGGAAAACCTTCCCGCTTCACAGGAGGAGAATTCCTTAATATTAAGAAGGTCACATACATTCATCCATCACCATCCTTTAAAACCTAAAGGAGCCAAGGCACAAATGGTCAGAAACGTGGTTCAAAATTCCTAATTTTACAGAAGGAATGGCTTTTTAAGTAAAATGAAACAATCTCTATTTGAAAGGGAAGTACAGTCCACATCAGAAAATTATATACCTCTTCTCTCTACTTTTCAAATTCTTGGCTTTAGCAATTACTAGGGTCTAACATATGTTATAAAGTTCTAATTTGAAACAAGTAAAATTTGTTAATTTCATAACTTTGCAGGGAAACAAATAGTTCATACTTGGCCAAATGCATGTAATTCATAGCCCATTGGAGAGTGACGTCTGTAAGCAAATTAATAATTAACTATGCCCCTTAATCCTGCACTGAACGACCAAAAGACTACTGCCTTCACTGGGCCACAGAAGGCAGGGAAGAAAGATGCACACAACTGTTTCTACAAAGTTGATGTAGTTGACCATGGAATTGAACATCCAATACTACTTGAGGAAGAAGTAGCCTTAAAATTCAGTGTCCACTGACATGGTAACTGACCAATCTCATTAATCCTCCCTGTGTGTACGCAGTCTCAATCTCTATGTAAATACTTTGGGCATAACTTAATTTTTTATTATTTTGCAAAGCATGGAAGCCCACCCCAAAAAGCAGAATAATCACAAATAAACCCTCCTTTTCATCATGAATGCTAATCAAATCAATTTTAACGATTGAAAACTCTGCTTTGTGAAAATTGTTTCATTCTCATTAACCACATTTATTTTGCGAGTTTTCTGGCATGAGACTCCTAGCACTCAATTAGTTATAGAGGAGTAACAACAGAGATCTGTAAAGAGATTATTTTTTCCCAGAAAATGTACTAAAAAGAGATATAGATTGATGGAAAGGGTGTTTTATAACCCAGATCTGCAGTGAACTACATGTTCAAAGCTATGCTGTTACTCAACCTATGGCATTTGCTGCTACTAATTTTGGTACAATCAAAAGTTCAGTCTAATGAACTATTTGAACAAGCTGTGACAGAGGATGTTATACTGCAAAGGCTTTATATCAGCATATGCAAAATTTTAAAGGACAGTCATATATCTACTGAGCAAACATATTGAACTGTTCATGCAGTATTTGTTATGTGATAGAGAGCCTGCAAAAACAAAACACAAGAGACGTGGGCATGGAAGGGAATCCATGTTATCCTTTCTATTTACAGCTGTGGGGAATGGTTTGACTGGGAACAGCTGGGATTGTCTGTCTAATTGATTCAAATGTGCATTCAACTTGTTTAGATCATTGAGCTGGTTATGTAAATGAGACTTCTATGGAAGATGATGAGTACAGGTTTTTTTATTTCCCTTGGGTTCTCATATGTTGTAATGATGATAAAAAAAATTTCCACCAGGAAAATAGCAGCGGTGTTTAAGACAACCATTCTCCTCTGATGGTGGACAGCACTATTAGATAGTTTGATTTACACAGAGCAGGAGGAATTGGGACAGATTTTTCTGTGTTGTAAAATGCAGAAAAAAAGAGAAATGTTTGTGATACAGATAAAATTTAGATCCTCAACTAGAAATTAATTATTCATCACACAGATTTGTGCACCACTGTGAATGGTACAGGAATCTACCATGATTTTGGGTCAAGATGCATCATGGGACCCTGGAGGGGTAGTACCAGGCTTGTACCTTCGCTGAGTGCAAGAGCAATTTAGGACCATGAATTTGGTTTAGAAATTCAAGAAACTCTAACTTAGTAACCTTTCAAGTGCTAAAAAGAAGCTTTAGAAGCATTTCAGACATCACTCAAAGATGTCAGCTTTCCTAAAAAATTGTTTCACCAGTAATTCACTAATCTTCTAGAACTGAATCTCCTAAGTTGGATATTACCAAATGAAAATAAAGATCTACTTCCAAATGAATACAGTCAGAATTCTAGACAAACTCTTTACAGATATTACACCCCTAAGCATGTTTGGTGACATTAGGCTTTGGAATGTTAACTTTTGGGTTTAGACTGTGTTAGACTAATAAATAGATTCTAATAGACTAGCATGTGAAATCAGGAGTGTTCATTTAAAAATTAAAAGCAGGAAGAGAACCCAATATTGAAATGGAATTATTTTGATAGTTTCCATCTTTTAAAAATTACAATAATTATAAAGTAAAAGCATATGTTGTATGTAATTACTTTGTATTTTTATTACTCTTTACATTTGAATAACATTGGAAACCCCATTTAAAAAAAATATTTCAGTGCTCAAATAAAATAAAATTTACATCTCATTTAGGGGATAGACATCGGTAAGTAACTTAATGACATTTTTTAGGACTAAGAACTGGAACCATGTCAATTATAAAATTTGCATAGAAGTATTTTAGAAATCAGAATATTAGACTTATTTAAATACTGTCTTATTAATGTTCCTAGCAGATTGTACTTCCAGAAGTGTGTGTTGCAGTTAGAGTAGCAAGCTGAAAAGAATGTAACACTCTGCTTTCAAATGAGTCCACACTTTCAGAACATTCCTGTTGCCATTGAGTGCAAGTCTCCTACTTTTTCCTGGACGTAATATCAGTGGGTAGGTAGTCTAAGTACTGTGGCTTAAGAGTCAGGCATAGTTTCTTTCATTAATACAAAAAGCAGTTTTGCTAAACAAAAGAGTTTGGTTGTTTCAGAGGTAGACAACTTCCCTTTTAAATCACAAGAACTTTCCTCATCTTTGAACATTTGCTTCCTTCTTTTGGAATGCTAAATAGTTTCTCTTCCAAGCTGTCCTGGGGAAAAAAAATCTCTGGTTTCAGCACAGTGGAGCAATGTGTCTATTATTTACAGCATAATGAAACTTATCCTCAGACAATGAAGAGCTAGGATATTTGATAGGAGTTTGTGTACTTCTTTAATATACGAAAAGAGCTACTATAATAGAGATAGAAAAATATATTCACCAGCATGAATGCACACAGGATCTGTGGTTTCCTGTCCAAAGCCTCTGTGGCCTCCAAACCATCACAGAGATTTATCTGCCTAAGAGCCCTCATGGTTTGGTTATCTGTGGCTATCTAGCACACATTATTGTGAATATTTCATTTTTCATATTCACCCTTCATGTGAGACTTTAAACTTTGTGCATGCTCTGAGCCATATTTTTTTCTGGTACTTCCAGTAGGCAGAATCCAGTCTTTTGAGGAGTCTCAGAGGTAATTTCCATCTGTAGCCATTGCTATTCAATAGAAATACAAGTGAGGAGGCCAGAGATCACTCCACTGCTACTGAACTCATGCCAGTCATGAGTACTACCGATGTTTATTCTATCAGCAGATGGAAACTTCATGGGTCATTTTACCTCCTTTCCAAGGGTAAATGTCAGTTTGAGACTTGAAAACTCCCTTTCTTGTCACCAGGTCAAAACGCTGACCTAATCAGTAACAGCAACATTTTAGGTTAGACATGGGGGAATCTTTTGATCCATTAGCTGTTGACTCAAGCATATGCCCATGAAGATGTGTCCTTTCCCCTTTGAGACTCAGGTTCCATCTTGCAAGTTTGATATCAAGGCTGTGCAACGTGCCGTTATTTTTAGCAGACATCATGTCATTTTTACCTTTCAGAACAGTTTTAATGGACCAGGGGTGCACCATCAGAAAAAAATAAATTGACTCTAACCTGAATTCTACACTACATAAGGTACATCATGAACAACTCTGCACTAATGCATTTTAAAATTCAGACTGAGGTACCCATTAATTATGTTTGGTAGAACCATAACAGTATTCCTAATTTAATTTATCAGTACAGTATTAAAATCATACAAGCACATTGCAGATACAAGTTATTTCTTTTGTAATCTACAAAAATCAGAAACCTTATAAGAATCACAGCTGAGGGTTCAGACTGGTCAGTTGACTGTAACTAAGCAAGCAAAGCTACAGCTCAAAAATCTTCCCATATTCAACATGTTGCCGGAACTCATTGGACATTATGAGCACAGTTCTACTGATCACATATATTGTTATGCCTGAGTGTGTCATGTATAGTATAAAAGGGAGAAAAATGATAAAGAGAGGTTTAAGGTCCACTTCCTCTGATTTTCAGACTGCTCAGAAATTGAAAATACTAAAATTACCAAGCCATTAAAATGCCTCCAGTCTACTTGGAGCAGCCAGTTGTTTGAAATGAAAAGACATGTTCTATATGCTTATACAGCCCATAGTTTTCAACCAAAGCTAAGATTAAAAAAAATAAAATTGAACCTGTTTTTTCCCCTAAAGCCACTTACAGCACTAATTCTCATAACCAATGGTTTTATTTTATGCACACGTCCTTGTGACCTTAGAGGGCAATGAAGTTAAATTTATCATGTCTACAGAGTGACAAACTCTTAGAACACCTACATTAAAACCAATACCTGCCCCACACTCTCTGCTAGCTTTCAAGTTCCAGTTCTCATTGCTGCTGATATAACCCTATTTAACAAGGTTAAATTAAGTTGGTAAGGATTATTATCTTGTAAGTACTGGCCTATGCAAACAAGATCCTCTAAGGTGGAATCACTTGATTCCATATTTTCTCAGAAGCTGTATAAAGTTACACTGTTGTGTTGCACATCTGCTCTCTGATCCCAGGGCCTGAACAACAGCCAGGCTTTATACAAGACAGTCACCTAGATTTGGTGGGCATGTTGACTTTTGAAAGCTATGCACAACAGCCTTTTTCTAGAGTCATTTTATTATCATCCCTGCCACTTGCCTGCTGTTGGATCTTGGAAAACTTACTCCCGCATCTGTATGTCATTTTCCCCATTTCTGAAAATGGAATATTGTTATTAATCAGTACAGCCTTGGGCATCCTGCAGTTCACTGCCCAGGGCTGAAACCATATTGCTATTATTACTCTAAAGAAACTTATATTACTACATAGCTGATGCTGTACTGAGTTGTCCCAGTAATCTGTTTTGTGATTTGAAGCAATTTCCTGGTATGCAACTGAGAAATCAGCTTGAGTCCAGTCTTAAACCCTTAATGTCCAACTAATTAGGCAGTTACTTGTATGAACAGTTGTTCCTTAGAAGGAAAGGCTTATAGATCTAGGTTTTTATTGTAAGGAATAAAATGTTGAAGGCATGCTTTTAATTATTCATGAAGGCCATGACTACTTATAATAAATACATATATATCTGTGTATAGACAAAATAAGTTTTGAGAACCAACTGCACAGTTGCCTCAAGGCTGTTTCAAATCTGCATGTTCAATCCCAGATGTACATTCACCTCAACCAGAAATAGCAACAAATGTACACAGTTGGGTTGATAACAATCTGAGTATTACTGTTTTTTCAAAGTGTTCCTCAAGAAATATCTTAGGAAAGTTCTTGTATATGCTCTTTCTTTAACTCCATCCTGTGTTTTACAACAGAATATTGTTTCACTTTCAAATATTGGAATTCTAATCCTTTGCCTCTTGAGAACCTGACTCAATGCAATTTCAATGAAAAAGTTTTTTTTGTTTTCTGAGACTTTTCCTCACATTATTTGTCTTCAAAACTCTGGGTTATAGGGCCATATTCTTGTCTTTTGCATTATAACATTGTCCCTGAAGAAATTTGATTGCATTTTACTTCAGACTCTGTGAAACTGGCAACCGCTGATGTTCCAGACTGAAGATCAAGGTACCAACAATCCTCAGAAGAAGATACATTTCCTAGGGTACTCAAGATTACATATCTATCAGAACTGAAATCAAGGGCATGGTAAGTCATATTATCTGGAATCTTTCTCAGATCCTGTAAAACACAATGGAGCAGATCAACAAAGGGAGACTGGATTTTTTTTCATCTCGGTGCATAAATGAAATTCTACTTCTTATGTGTTTTTGCTCTATGGAAACAATGGAAAAGCTAATCAGGAGATGTCCAGAAATATTATTTTTCACTTTTAGCCATTGGAGAATTGCTTGTGTTAATGTACTCCCTACATTACCTTTTTTGTAATTAAGAGAACAGTGTATTACTTACAGTTTCTAAAATGTTATGAAATAAGTTTCTTT